>CM026896.1:17058602-17110565 GCA_015227895.2 Colaptes auratus | reverse complement strand
TTCACCTCTCTCCTTCCAGGCCGACTCCAAATTATTGCTTGGTGGATTTGCTCCTTCCCTTTCCTTTTTTCCCTTCCCTCTTTTGGGGGAGTGGGGGGGAAACAGGGGAGAGAGTCTCAGCCTTGCCCCCATCTGAGCTCTAACTCCAGTTAAGGCTCAAACCACCCACAATTCTTGGCGCCCAACGTGGGGCTTGGAAATGAATCTTGTGTTGGGAAGGCAATACTTCTGGAGAAAGGGACTGGAAGTAGAGATGGCAATCTTGAAGAACCTGATTGTCCAAGCCTTTGCATGGGTGTCTGGCTGGAGCTTTTGGACCCACATCTACAAGTTAAATAACACTTAACCATGTGGTGTGGTTAATGGAGAGATGCTGCTCAACTGGATGAAAACTTTACCAATGAAGCTGGGCATGTATCTCCTGAATCCATTGAATTTCACTGGCAGTGCTAACTTCTCTAACACAGGAAAGTTTCCTGCAGCAGGCTATGAAACCAATGGTGTAGATAAAAGTGCCTGTGATGGAACACTGCTGTACATTGCAATATGTTCCATATGCTTGAATGTAATCCTTACAGGGGCATTTGCTGTGACCCTGTTGGGTGGGGGACGAGCTAACCCATTAAGAGCTGTTTGGAGGGTGACAACACACTCCTTTGCACTCTTTAACGAAGGGGGCGTGTCTGCTGTGGCATTGTGAGCACTCTGTAAACACAAAGAGGCAGGGGTCAGGTTGTTGTAATGAGTGTGCCAGATCTCAGCCTGAGCCCCAGGCACAAGGGTCTGCCCCACCACCAGCAGCTCCACAGTTAACCCCTGATGCTCCTGCCAATGCGCAGTCTCTCTGGCACCAGTCACACACGCAGGAAAAGAAGTCAAAAATCATCGCAAGCACAGATGGAGAGGAAGGAAGCTCAGCAGGCCCCAGCACCTCACAGAACCCAGCGGTGGATGAAGATGAGTCAGACCAGGAATAACTGTCATCGTTACCCAGAAAGGAACTAAGGCAAACTCGTCTGGATTACGCAAGGAAAGAGGGTGAGCCAATACTGAGCTGGGCCTTGAGATGCTGGGACGAGGGGCTGGACACAGTGGACCTGGATAAGAGGGAGGCAAAGCTTTCAGGCTCCCTGACTCGTGATGCTGGTCTGGACAAAGAGTTAGCCAAACTCGATGGAACACACACTCTCTTGGGCCGGATCCTCAATGCCATCAAGAGCCGGTACCGCTCAAGGGATGACCTGCCTGGGCCCCAGTCAGATGGACAACTATGGAACAGGGCATTCGCTGCCTGAGACAGATGGCTGTGCTGGAAATAATTCATGGGGATGGCCAGCTCCCTTCGGACCCAGATGAGGTGCCCATGAGACGGCCCTTCGTGAAGAAGCTCACCCAGGTGCTCCTCAGAAATATGCTCCCACATGAGGAGGGATACTCCTGACTGGACAGGATGGAAGGTCCTAAAACTTTCTGTGAGTTTGCCAATGATCTAAGGGAATATGAGGACAGCGTAAATCAGAAACCCTGATCTCAGCCATAGAAACTATGGCCAAAGACATTGTCAAAGAGATCAAGACCTCCATGACTGAACTGAAAAGGGGGAGTGATGCCTCCTTTGCCCCTTCTCCCTCAGAATGGATCCAGGTTTCAGCCATCAGGAACAGGCGACCTTCCCCTAGGAGAGCACCCCAAGCCATCGGGGGATGTCAAGAGGGTCTCTGTGGAGGTTCCTCTGTGACCACGGAGAGGACATGGACACCTGGCATGGCCAACCCACCTCTGCCCTCTGGAACAGAGTGCGGAACTGCAAGGTGGCCACACGGGACAACTCATCCAGAAGAAGGGCTGCCCCAGTTTCCAGAGTGGTCCCTCTCACTCAAGAGACCCTTCCCCTAGTAACACAGGACCCTGCGACAAGTGTGGGCATCGCCGCCAGCATTAGAGGTGCCCTACCTCCAGCCAGGTGGAGGCCAGGGACAACAGAGTAACTGGGATGTGTATGTGAAATGGCCTGGCACTTCAGAAGCCCAGAAGTACCGAGCTCTGGTGGACACAGGGGCCCAATGCACCCTGATACCATCGAGGTACAAAGGGGCTGAGCCCATAAGCATTCAGGGAGTCCAAGGGGGCTCACAAGACCTGACTGTACTGCAGGCTGAGAGCAGCCTGACCGGGAATGAATGGGGAAAGCAGGACATAGTGCCTGGTCCAGATGCACCTTGCATTCTTGGCATTGACTTTCTGCGGGAGGGATGCTTCAAGGACCCCAGGGGGCACAAGTGGGCATTTGGGGTGGCAGCTGTGGAGACTGCAGGCAAAGAACAGCTGTCCACCAAGCCCGAGCTGTCGGATGAGCCCTCCGTGGTGGGCAGCCATAAGGTGCAGGATTTGAAGCTACCTATTGCCTCTGGCATAGTGCATCGCAGGCAATCCAGGACCAACAGAGACTCTCTGCACCCCATACACCAACTGATTCGATGACTGGAGAGCCAGAAGGTGATCAGCAAGGCTCACTCCCCTTCAACAGCCCGATATGGCCAGTGCGGAAGGCAAATGGGGAATGGAGACTGACCGTGGCCTGCCGTGGCCTGAACGAGGTGACTCCTCCGATCAGCGCTGCTGTGCCGGACATGCTGGAGCTCCAGTACGAGCTGGAATCGAAGGCGGCCAAGTGGTATGCCACAAGTGACATTGCTAATGCCTTTTTCTCCATTCCCATTGCAGAAGAATGCAGGCCACAGTTTGCTTTCACTTGGAGGGGAGTACAGTATCAGTGGAATCGGTTGCCTCAGGGCTGGGTCCATAGCTCGACCATCTGCCATGAGGTGATCCAGACTGCCTTAGAGAAAGGTGGAGCCCCTGAGCATCTGCAGTTCATCGATGACATCATCGTATGGGTGAGACAGCAGAGGAAGTCTACCAGAAGGGTAAAAGGATAATTGATATCCTGCTGGAGGCTGGCTTTGCCATCAAGAGAAGCAAGGTCAAAGGGCCTGCCAGGGAGATCCAGTTCCTGGGTTCAATGGCAGGATGGCCGTCGCCACATCCCTCAGGAGGTGGTGAACAGGGTAGCCACTATGGTGCAGCCCACGAACAAGAAAGAGACAGAGTCCTTTTGGGGCTTGTGGGCTTCTGGGAAATGCACATTCCGGGTACAGTCAGATTGTGAAGCCTCTCTTCCATGGAACAAGGAAGAAAAATGATTTTGTGTGGGGACCTGAGCAGCAGGTGGCATTCGACCAGATCAAACGAGAGGTGGTCCCAGGCTATGGCTCTGGGACCTGTTCGAACTGG
Organism: Colaptes auratus; assembly: GCA_015227895.2. Taxonomy (NCBI): domain Eukaryota; kingdom Metazoa; phylum Chordata; class Aves; order Piciformes; family Picidae; genus Colaptes; species Colaptes auratus. Next base: position 17,107,271 of record CM026896.1, on the reverse strand, counting down.
ACCAGAGATCAAGAACGTGCTGTACACTGCGGCCGGTGAGAATGGTCCTACGTGGAGCTTGTGGCAGAAGCTCCTGGTGAAACCAGGGGCAGGCCCCTGGGTTTCTGGAGTAAGGGTACAAAGGCTCGAGGCCAACTACACCGCGACAGAGAAGGAAATCCTAGCTGCCTATGAGGGTGTCCGGGTGCCTCTGAGGTAATTGGGACTGAGTCACCTCTATTCCTAGCTCCAAGGCTTCCAGTCCTGACCTGGATGTTCAAAGAGGCTCAACCCCACATCATGCCACAGATGCCACCTGGCGTAAGTGGATGGCCCTGATAACGCAGCGAGCTCATATGGGGAGCTTCGAACGCCCTGGCAGAGTGGAAGTGATCCCCAACTGGCCAGAGGGTGCTGACTTTGGGATGCCACCAGAGCAGGCAGTGAGCCGTGCTGAGGAGGCTCCCCCATACAACGATCTCCCTGACCATGGGAAGGGCTATGCTCTGTTTACAGATGGGTCCTGCCGGCTTGTGGGGAGCAAGCGGAGATGGAAGGCAGCTGTCTGGAGCCCAACAAGGCAAGTGGCGGAGCAAGGGATGGAGAAGGCGAATCCAGTCAGTACGCAGAGGGAAAAGCTGTCCAGCTGGCCCTGGATATAGCAGAACGAGAGAACTGGCCAGTGCTGTACCTCTACACTGACTCCTGGATGGTAGCCAATGCCTTGTGGGGGTGGCTGAAGGAATGGAAGAGGAACGGTGGCAGAGAAAAGGGAAGCCTGTTTGGCCGCTGAGCTGTGGCAAGACATCGCTGCCCGCCTGGACAGGCTGCCAACAAAGGTATGGCACATCGATGCGCACGTCCCCAAGAGCAGAGCCAATGAAGAACACCAGCACAACCACCAAGCAGATCTGGCTGCTAACTCTCCCAAATAGACTTGGACTGGGAACACAAGGGTGAGCTGTTCTTAGCTCGCTGGCCCAGGACACTTCTGGCCACCAAGGGAGAGATGCCACATACCGTTGGGCTCGGGACAGATCGTGGACATCTCTCTGGAGGCCATCTCACAGGTCATCCATCAGTGTGACATCTGTGCTGCCATCAAGCAGGCCAAGCGCATGAGGCCTCTGTGGCATGGGGGGAGATGGTCGAATATAAATACGGAGAGGCCTGGCAGATCAACTCCATCACCCTGCCTCGGTCTCACAGCGGCAAGCAGTACGTACTGACCATGGTGGAGGCAAGTACAGGCTGGCTGGAGACCTACCCAGTACCTCATGCCACTGCTGCAACACCATCCTGGGCCTGGAGAGACATATCCTGTGGAGACACGGCACCCCGGGAGGATTGAGTCAGACAATGGAACCCACTTCAAGAACCACCTCATAAGACTGGGCAAAGGAACATGGCATTGAGTGGATTTACCACATCCCATACCATGCACCAGCTGCCGGGAAGATCGAGTGCTACACTGGCTTGCTAAAGACCACCCTAAAAGCCATGGGGGGTGGAATCTTTAGGAACTGGGAAAGACACCTAGCTCAAGCCACTTGGTTAGTGAACAGCAGAGGAGCTGTGAACCGAGCTGGTCCTGCCCAGTCCCACCTGCTGCAGACAGTGGATGGAGATGGAGTTCCTGTGATTGCTGAGAAGAACCTGCTGGGAAAGGCAGTGTGGGTTTTCCCTGCTGCTGGTGGGGGCAAACCAACCCGAGGGGTGGTCTCAGCTGAGGGTCCTGGTCACACCTACTGGGTCTTGTTAGAAACTGGGGACATTCAGTGTATCCTACAGTGGAACGTGACTCTGGCTGAGAGGGGATGGACTCAGAGGGGGCAACACTCATCAATGTATGTCACTGTGTGAATAGTTTTAAGTTGGTCTAAGTTTCTCCCTCCTAGCTTAATGCCAGCCTAGCATCCAGGACTCAGCATACACACTGCACACCAACCCAGAGAGCTCCTGGGGCATCTCACCTGCACCGGTTCCTGATGTCCCTGCAGTAACGGACTGTTCCTGATGTCCCTACGGCAACAGACTGTACCCGATGCCCCTACGGCAACGGACTGCTCCTGATGTCCCCGCAGCAACGGACTGTTCCTGATGTCCCTACGGCAACATGACTGTCCTGCTTCCCTACGGCGACAGACTGCTCCTGATGTCCCTGCAGCAACGGACTGTTCCCAATGTCCCTACAGCGATGAACTGTTCCCGATGTCCCTGCAGTGACTGTTCCTGTCCCTATGGCGACGACTGTTCCTGAGTCCCTAAGCGACGGACTGTTCCTGATGTCCCTACAGCAAGAGACTGTTCCTGATGTCCCTGCAGTGACTGTTCCTGCTTCCCTATGGCGACGGACTGTCCCTGATGTCCCTACAGCAATGGACTGTTCCTGACGTCCCTACAGCGAGAGACTGTTCCTGACGTCCCTACAGCGAGAGACTGTTCCTGACGTCCCTACAGCGAGACTGTTCCTGACGTCCCTGCAGCGACGGACTGTTCCTGATGTCTCTATGGCGACAGGACTGTTCCTGCTTCCCTACGGCGAGGGACTGTTCCTGATGTCCCTGCGGCGAGGGACTGTTCCTGATGTCCCTGCGGCGAGGGACTGTTCCCGATGTCCCTGCGGCGAGGGACTGTTCCCGATGTCCCTACGGCGACGGACTGTTCCTGATGTCCCTACAGTGACAGACTTTCCCGCTTCCCTACAGCGACGGACTGTTCCTGATGTCCCTACAGCGACGGATTGTTCCTGATGTCCTACAGCGACGGATTGTTCCTGTCCCTACAGCGAGGGACTGTTCCTGATGTCCCTGCGGCGACGGACTGTTCCTGATGTCCCTACAGTGACGGACTCTTCCCGATGTCCCTACAGCGATGGACTGCTCCTGATGTCCCTGCAGCACTGGACTGTTCCTGATGTCCCTGCGGCGATGGACTGATCCTGCTGTCCCTACAGTGACGGACTGTTCCGATGTCCCTACAGCGATGGACTGTTCCTGATGTCCCTACAGCGACGGACTGTTCCTGCTTCCCTACAGCGACAGACTGTTCCTGATGCTTCCCTACGGCGACGGACTGTTCCTGATGTCCCTACGCGACGGACTGTTCCTGCTGTCCCTACGGCGACGGACTGTTCCTGCTGTCCGTACGGCGACGGACTGCTCCTGATGTCCCTGCGGCGACGGACTGTTCCTGATGTCCCTGCAGTGACAGACTGTTCCTGATGGCCCTATGGCGATGGACTGTTCCTGCTTCCTACGGCGACGGACTGTTCCTGATGTCCGTACGGCGACGGACTGTTCCTGCTTCCCTACGGCGACGGACTGCTCCTGATGTCCCTGCAGTGACAGACTGTTCCTGCTTCCCTATGGTGACAGACTGTTCCTGATGTCCCTGCAGTGACAGACTGTTCCTGTTTCCCTACAGCGACGGACTGTTCCTGATGTCCCTGCAGTGACTGTTCCTGTTTCCCTACAGCGAGGGACTGTTCCTGCTTCCCTACGGCGACGGACTGTTCCTGATGTCCCTACGGCCACGGACTGTCCCTGAGGTCCCTACAGCGAGGGACTGGTCCTGAGGTCCCTACAGCGAGGGACTGGTCCTGATGTCCCTACGGCGAGAGACTGGTCCTGCTTCCCTACAGTGACGGAGTGTTCCTGAAGTCCCTACGGCGACGGCCTGTTCCTGCTTCCCTAAGGCAACAGACTGTTCCTGATGTCCCTGCAGTGACAGACTGTTCCTGCTTCCCCACGGCGACGGACTGTTCCTGATGTCCCTGCAGTGACTGTTCCTGCTTCCCTACGGCGACGGACTGTTCCTGATGTCCCTGCAGTGACTGTTCCTGCTTCCCTACGGGACGGACTGTTGCTTCCCTGCGATGGACGTTCCGTTCCTACAGCGACGGATTTCCTGCTTCCCTAGGCGCACGGACTGTCCTGATGTCCCTGCAGCAAGGGACTGTTCCTGACGTCCCTGCAGCAATGGACTGTTCCTGATGTCCCTACAGCGAGACTGTTCCTGACGTCCCTGCGGCGACGGACTGTTCCTGACGTCCCTGCGGCGACGGACTGTTCCTGATGTCCCTACAGCTACAGACTGTTCTGATTTTTCCCTTTCCTTTCAAAAGACAGATTCCTGATTCTTCTCCGCACCCCTGCCCAGTTCAAGCATCACCTACTTTGACCATCATCAAAGAGAGAGAGACTGCCCTGGGAGAGAGCGAGCCGGGATAACAAGGGACTTGCACCAAGGATTCAATACCACGTGCCAAGATTGGATGAAGGGGCTGTGGCAGGAGAGAGGAAGTGGAACAGAGGCTGGATTGTGGTGGGTTAACGCCCATCCTGAAAACAAAAACAAAGCAGGGGGGAGGGCTTGTGGGTGCTTTGCCCTCCCTGCAGGGCGTTTTCCCCCTGGGAAGCTGAGTCTGTTCCACTCCCCCCTCCCTGCCCAGCTAGGGTATAAAAAGCAGGGCACTGCAGCTATCAGCTCTCCTTTTGGCTCCTGCCTTTCCTGGAGGAGAGCTACTGCAGCTGCCCTCCTGCTCCTCTGCCACGTGGTCGGGCCTGATCCTTCTCCCTGCTGCCTCTGTGCCTCTTCAGAGAGAGACTGGTTTTGTATTCTTCTTCTTGTCCCCCTCCCATCCATCCTTCTTCCTTGCCCTTGTAAACCTTTCCTGTATTGTTAGATCTATATTGTTTAAAAAACCTCTTTACTTCTCTACTTCCAGGCTGATTCCAAATTATTGCTTGGTGGATTTGCTCCTTCCCTTTCCTTTTTTCCCTTCGCTCTTTTGGGGGGGGCACTGGGGGGGTGGAACAGGGGAGAGATTCTCAGCCTTGTCCCCATCTGAGCTCTTAACTCCCAGTTAAGGCACAAACCACCACAGGCCTCAAATTGTGCCAGGGGAGGCTGAGGTTGGAGAGGAGGAAAAATGTCTTTGCTACAAGAGTGGTCAGGGGTTGGCACAGGCTGCCCAGGGAGGTGGTGGAGTCCCCATGCCTGGAGGGGTTCCAGAGACCTGTGGCCATGGCACTTGGGGCCATGGTGGGGTTGGGTTGATGTTGGACGGGTGATCCTGGAGGGCTTTGCAACCCAAATACTTCTGTGACTCTGTGATCATTGCTCACAGGAAAATGAAAGCAGTTGAGGGCTGGCAGCATCTGCCCCAGGGGCTGGATGGTGCTGGTTGGACTGGATGAGCTCAGAGAGCTTTGCCAACCAAACAATTCTCTGTTTCCATGCCAGCAGGGACCAGCCTGGCAGAGGGATGGTGCCAGCTGCCAGCTCAGCGCAGCCTCCTGAGGAAGCCTGGGCAGAGGTCAGCCCCAGGCAGGAAGCTGCTTGGAGTCCTCACTCCTACCACAGCCACTGCCCCCCCCCCAGCCCTGTGCCTCAGCTTCCCCACCCAGGGCAGTGTCTGCTGGGGAGCAGCCTGGGGGCAATGCTCAGCTCATGCTGAAGTGCATGGAGGAGGGACAGGGCCTTGCCTCCAGTGCTGTGCTGTGTGCCCTCTGGGCACAGGGCTGCCTGGGCTCCTGCTGCTCCAGCAGGGGACAGGAAGCAGCTCAGGAGTCACTTCAGAGCAGCTCCACCTGGGTACCAGCAGCTGGGGACAGAGCCTGGCTGCTCTGGCTGCTGCCTGTGCTGCTCCAGAACCTGCTTTCCAGCTGGGTCCTTAATGCTGATGCACCCCAGAAGACCTCAGGGCCTTGGGGACATCCCTCCCAGCAGGACTGCAGCGCTGCCACAGACTAGGGCAGAGCACACGCCTCTCCTGCAGCCACAAAGCTCCTGCAGCCCTCCCAGACCATGCCTGCTTCCCACAGAGCACAGCAGCTTGGCAGAGCCCTCCAAGCTCACCCAGCCAAACCCTCAGCCCAGCACTGCAGGCTCAGCACCAAACCAGGGCCCTAAGCACCAGGCCCACAGCTGGAGCACCCCCAGGGATGGGCACTGCAGCACTGCCCTGGGCAGCCTCTGCCAATCTCTGAGAGCCCTTCCAGGGCACAACTATCTCCTCAGCTCCAGCCTCAGCCTGCCCTGGGGCAGCCTGCAGCCATTGCCTCTGGTGCTGTCACTTTCCTCTCCTGCTGTCCCTCAGAGGTAGAGGCTGGACGGCCCTGGCCTGCTCCTCACTCCCCATGCCAGGCTGGTCTGGAAAGATATCCCCAGGGCTGCAGCCAGTGCCAACTCCCAGCCACAGCATCACTGTTGGCAGGGCTGCCCTGACACCCACTCCCATCCCATTGCAGGAGCACTGCACCACACCAGAGCCTGGTAGCACCCCCTGAGTCCAAGCTGGACTCTTCATCTGCAGGGGACATGCTCCATGTCCCCCTGGAGACAGTGTCCCCTTAGCCCCCATGTGCCCCACTGGCTGCAGGCACTGGGGTGGGAACTGCACTGCCCTCAGCTCCCTGCCTTGCACTGCTCTGAGCCGCCCTGGCCAGTGCCCAGCACCTCACAGCAGTCATCACATCACTGCCCCATCCCTACATGAAAGCACAGCACTGCCAGGGCTGGAAGGGAGCTCAAGGCTCAGCCAGCCCCAACCCCTGCCATGGGCAGGGCCCTCACACACCACAGCAGCTTGCTCACAGCCACCTCCAGCCTGGCTGCAAACACCTCCAGCCAGGAGGCTGCCACCACCTCCCTGGGCAGCCTGGCCAGGCTCTCACCACCCTCCTGGGCAACAACTTCTTCCTCACAGCCAAGCTCAAGCTCCCCACTCGAGTTCTGCTCCATCCCCCCCAGTCCGTCCCTCCCTCACACCCTCCAAAGTCCCTCCCCAGCTTGCTTGCAGCCCCCTGCAGCTCCTGGAAGGCCACCAGAAGCTCTCCTGGGAGCCTTCTCCTCTCCAGCCTGCACAGCCCCACTCTCTCAGGCTGTCTCCAGAGCAGAGCAGCTCCAGCCCTCTGCTCCTTCCTGGGCCCTGCTCTGGACCCCTTCCAGCCCCTCCAGAGCCTTCCTGGCACAGAGGCTCCAGAGCTGGACCCAGAGCTCAGCTGTGCTCTCAGCAGAGTGGAGCAGAGGGGCAGAATCCCCTCCCTGGCCCTGCTGCCCACCCTTCTCTTGCTGCAGCCCAGGCTCTGCTTGGCTCTCTGGGCTGCAAGTGCTGCCTGCTGGCTCCTGCTCAGCTTCTCCTCCCCCAGCACCTTCAAGTCCCTTCCTAGTGCCCACCAGGAAAGAGCTTTGTCAGCAGCCAGCTGAGGAGAGCAGCAGGACAGGAGAGCCCTGCTGGGTGGGCAGGAGACCTCAACCCTTCACAGCCCAACTCTTGCTTCCCCCAGCACTGCTGCCCTAGAGAGCTCCTTGCAACAGGACAGCCTCCTCCTGCCTGCCCTGCCAGCCCCCCATGTGCCCTGCCAGCCCCTCCCTGTGCCCTGCAGCCCCCCCCTGTGCCCTGCCAGCCCCCCCCTGTGCCCTGCCAGCCCCTCCCTGTGCCCTGCCACCCCCCCCATGTGCCCTGCCAGCCCCTCCCTGTGCACTGCCAGCCCCCCCCTTGCCCTGCCAGCCCCTCCCTGTGCCCTGCCAGCTCCCCATGTGCCCTGCCAGCCCCCATCCACTCCCCTGGCAGCAGGAGGAGCCTCAGATGAGCACCACAGCTCCACTGTGCCAAGGCAGAAGGAGCAAGGAAAGCTCTGCTGCTGGCCCAGGGCACTGGGCCCAGCTTCCCCAGCACAGCACATTATTAGCAGGGTAATTAGCAGAAGGCTTAGAGAAAGAAGCAGGAGCTTTGCTCTCACCACATGAATTAATATCATGCAAGCCTTCAGCCTGCCCTGGTGGGCAGCAGCACAGCCTGGCAGCCTCTCCAGAGAGATGTCTCTCCTTGGGGGGGCTCAGGGAGATGTTGGCAGCACAGGGGGTTGCAGTGTGCCCTGCAAAGATGCTCAGTGCCAAGGGCCAGGTTGGCCTGGTCATCCCCTGAGCTCTGTTAGCAGACCTCCTTGGTCTGCCTGGGACTCTTTGGGGTCAGTGTGGGGAAATTGCCTCTTGCAGGACACAGAAGTGATTGGCAGAGAGCCTGATCCATGCTCTGCCTGAGGGCTCACCAGCCCCAGCCCCCTGGTTTGGGCCCCTGCTGCTCCCTGGGATCCCCAACACCCCCGTGCTCAGGGTGCTGGCAGGCCATGGTGCCTGCACACGGCTGAGCCCCCAGCGACTGCTCCTGCCCCTGCCAGCCCTACTGGAAGGCTGTGCAGCTCCAGCCCAGGAGCTGCTGATCTCAGGCAGGTTGGCACTGGAGTGAGGCCCCAGCCAGCCTGGCATGAAAGCCACTGACCTGACCACCACCCTCACCCCATCACCTGCCTCTCCCTCATCCTCCCTGCCTCCTGCACCACCTCACCTGGGAGTCAGGCCTGGGGGGCACAATGCTGGCTTTAAAGTTCCTAAGGTAGGACAGAAAAGAGTTCAGTTTTGAAGAGAAAGAGCAAAGCTCAGAGCTCTCAGGACAACAAACCACCATGACCCCCCTGGGCAAACCCAGGCAAGCAGCTGGGTCCTGGAGCTGCCTCCTGACCCTGCTGGGGAGGCTGGGATGGGCCAAAGGGGCAGTGCAGCCCTGTCCCAGTCCCATCTGCTGCCTGCTTCCACCCCTCCCTGCCTTGCAGCCTCCCCTTGCTGCTGCAGCCTGCTGAGGAGTGGAACAGCAGGGAGCTGCTGCTGAGCCCATGGGCTGGGGGCTGCTGGCAGGACTGGCTGGCATGAAGGGAGGGTGCCCAGGTGGGGAGGGGACAGGACAGGATCCCCTGTGGTGGCAGCAGCCTGTCCCTGGGCTCTGGAGTGTTCCTGTGCCTTCAGAAGCTACAATCACCGGGATGTGCTGCTAAGGGCTTCCCAAGGGTGTGCCTCCTCCACAGCTGGCAAAGCAGCTGCACCTCCCGAAGTGCTGGTGAGGCTCTGGCACCCTGCACCTCATGAGCTGCCCTGCAGTCCCCAGCACAGCCAGGCAGGGATCACCTCCTGCTCACAGCTCCTCTCCCCCTGGCAGTGAGATGCAGGGTGTGCTTCTGCTGATGCCTCTGGTTGGGGCAGGGAAAGAGAGCTCCCAAGGGCCTGGGCTGTCACACAGCACAGCCCTGCAGCCTGGGGCAGGAGCCCTGGGAGGACTGTGGCTGCAGCTGCCCTGCACCGGAGCTGCCCAGCAGAGGACATCCCACCCCAGCAGGAGCAGGCTGCTGTACATCCTCCCTGCCTGATCTCTTTGGAAGCCTTCCCTTTCCTCCAGCACAGCCCTGCTCAGGATGCCCCTGGGGTGTGGCACTGCCCAGCACCACCTGCTGCCGAGGGGCGCCGGGCCAGGGGAGCCTCAGCGCTGGGCAGAGGCGCTGGGAGCTGCCGGAGGAGCCCTGCGCCGCCCTGCGCCGCTCGGCAGTGCCCCAGCGGAGGCAGGATGCCAGGAGAGATGCCTGTGGGAAAGGCAGCTTGGAGGCAAGGGGAAAGCAGAACCTGAGCCCCAAGAGCAGCCACAGGCACCAGCACTGGAGCCAGCAGAGCTCATGCGCAGGTGGGAAAGAGCAGAGCAGCTTCAGGGAGCCAGGGGGGAGTGTGCAGCAGCCCCCACGAGGGAGAGTTCATCACAGCCCTCCCTCGGCTCTCCCCACACCCCGGGGCCATGCCCAGCCGGGGGCTCGGCTGCAAGTCTGGCAGGCAGCCTCTGGGGTCGTTTAGAGGGACAAGAGCTCACCGTGCTCCTTCCCAAGGGCAGCTTCTGGGGTCACCAGGAGAAGACCATGCATGTGCACCATCAGCACACATGGCACCCAGCGCCCTTCTGCTGCCTGCAGAGGCTGGGACACGGGACCGGGAGGCAGAAGGCTCAGGCCACCTGCCTGCCGTGCCCCGGTATCTGCCCGGGAGAAGGGAGGAGCTCACCTCGGACGGGGAATCTGGCGGCAGCGCCTCGGAGGGGAGGTGGCCTCAAACTCCTCCTACAGCCACACAGAGCCTGCCAGCGAGGAGAGGAAAAAATCAGGCGACTGAAGAAACCAAACCATCTTTGGTCAGCAGAGAGGTTGTTGACACTTGGGGATGTTCCTCTCCAAAGAATGCTGCTTCGGCTGCTGCTTTCCCCTCCACGTTCGTGGTTTAGAGCCTGCCAGGCTTCTCTCACAGTCCCAAGAAGAGGACCTCCAGTTTTCAGGGGCAAAGCTAAAGCAAGCAAACACAACATTCCTCTCTTGAAGGCTGAGGGAATGAGCTAAATAAAGACTTTCTGCCTTACAACAGTGGTTGGTGGGTTTTTTTTTTGCCTGAACTTGCTCAGAGGTCACTGGGGAGATCTCAGGAGCATCAGCCCTGCATCTGGAGTTTGGTTCTGGCCATCAGCAAAAAGACTTCGGGGGGAAAGGCAAAAACCGTTCCAGCCAGGAGCAGCTGCCACAGAGCAGGAGGTGGGTGAAGAGAGCAGGACCTGCTCCCGCAGCGCTGCCCACCCCGGGGAAGCCGGGAGGCCCCCGCTCCAGGTCCCGGTGCGTTACCGAGAGCTCTGGCCCAGCTCGCCTCCCCTGGCGGGACATCCCCGTGGGGCCCTGGAGCGATGCTCCCCACCACCCGCCCGCCGGGGGAGCGGCCTGCTGAGGATGCACCGGAGCCCCTCCTGCCCCTGCCGAGGGCTGACCCCAGCACCGGCTCCAGCACCGCAGAGCAGGGCTGCTCTCCGCTGCCCCCGGACAGTCACCCCCTCCCGTGCTGCCGCTGCCCCTCCGGGGTGCCCCGATTTCCCCGTCCCGTCGGGGCTGCCCGGCTCCATCCATCCCACCCCACTGCTCCTGCCCCGGTCCTTCCGTCCCCGCCGGGGCTGCCCCGCTCCCCGCTGCCGCACTCGCTCCTGTCCCGCTCCCTCCTGCCCCGCTCCTTCCTGTCCCGCTCCCCGCTGCCGCACTCGCTCCTGTCCCGCTCCCTCCTGCCCCCGCTCCCTCCTGCCCCACTCCTTCCTGTCCCGCTCCCTGCTATCCCGCTCCCTTCTGCCGCACTCCCTCCTGCCCCCACTCCCTGCTATCCGCTCCCTGCTGCCCCGCCCTCTGCCCCGCTCCCTGCTACCCTCCCTCCTGCCCCGCTCACTCCTGCCCTGCCTCCGCTCCCGCTGGCCACTTGCCCCGCTCCCTGCCCCGCTCCTGCCGTGCCCTCCCCCCGCCGGCGCTCGCCCGGCTCGCGCCGGGTCCGGTCCCGCCTCCCTGGAGGCCGAGGCGGGAGCTGCGGGAGCTGCGAGAGCTGCGGGAGCTGCGGCTGCCGGCGCTGCTCGGAGCTGCTGTGCGGGACCCGGCCGGGGCGGGCAGGGGGGGCCCGGGGCGTGCCGCCGCCCCGGCTCGGCCCATAGAAGGCAGAAGAATGCGGCGGGGCCGGGGTCGCGGGGCGGGGCGGCGGACGGGCGGTCCCGGCCTTATATAGACGAAAGGGCGTCGGGAGGCGACCCACGCGTGTCCGCTTTCCCGCGGGGAGATGCGCGGCTCGGGGTGGCGCCCAGGGCACTGGGAACGGACAAGGAGCTGACGCCAGCCTGGGCATCCCTGCGCTGGTGCCACCGTGCCCTGCGCAGCTGTGGGTGGCTGCAGGTGACCCTGGGCAGGGGCCCACGCGTGGGGTGGCTCCCCCGGGCTGCCCGTAGCAGGGTGCCCGGGGCTGGTGGAGAGCTCTGTTAATGGCCAGTGGCAGCACGCTGCAGGGGGGTCAGAAGGACCATCCAGCAGCGCTGAGCCTGCCTCTGCCCCAGGCTGCCAGCACCCAGAGGGATGCTGACAGCCCCTCTAAGGCCCCTAAAAAGTGGCCTGGAGTGGGAACAAGGGGGACCGACCCACTCCTGAGCTGGAGCCTGGAGGTGCAGGGATGGGAGGCACCAGGCCTTGGACAGGCCTTGGTCCGGGCTGTACCTCTGCTCATGTTTCCTCCCCATCAGCAAGCCTGAGCCACATCCCAGTCCTGTGGTCACCAAAAGGAGGTCCTGGTCCTGTGGGCTGCTCCTCAGGAGGGTGATGTCCCCCAGCAGACATCACCTCAGGGGGGGATTTACCTTTGGTTTGCAGGACCAAATGGTTGTGGGGATGGAGCTCAGTCTACAGAGGAGCAGGTGAGGGGGAGAGGGAGATGCGAGGAGCACTTCTGAGAGGGCTTCACCCAGCCCTACAGCAGGTAGCCAGAGCAGGGCTGCTCTGCCTGGGCAGCTCCAGCACTGCCCGTGGAGAGGTGGAGCTGAAGCATGAGGACCATACCCTGCTGCCACCCCTGGGCTCTTCCCATGGTGGCAGAGCCCTGTGGAGGAGCCAGCATGGGCACAGGCACAGGGCACGCTCACAGGCACAGGGAGCGACACCTCAACAGAAGACTGAAGAGCAGAGATGAGCAGTGACACAACTCAACCCTCAGCTGCTTGCCCCTGCGGGGCATCACCAGCAACCCAACACAAACCCAGCAGCCAGCCTCCAGCAGCCTGGACAGGCCCTGCCCAGGGCATGGATTTGTTCCTGCTGGCTCAGACCAGTGGCCCACTCTGCCCACAGCCTGCCAGACTTGGGGACATCCTTAACCATGCCCCTGTGCCGCCTGGGTGATCTGTGCCAAGGCTCCAGGGAGCATCATTCAGGCTTGGGGGAGGCGGCTTGTGCCCCCCTCCAGAGGACAGGCTGTGCTGCGAGGGGAGCCAGGGCTTGGCCAAACGTGGAGGTGCCAGGGCAGAGGGCAGCCGAGGAGAGCACAGGGGCTCGGCCATGGCCCCGCGGCCAGGAGCCCCCAGGTTTGCCTTTCAAATCAAAGCATAAGAATAAAAAGAACGAATCCCAGGGCTCAGCCAAGCCGCCCCCTGTGGCTGCTCCCAGCTTGCTCGCTGCTGGAGGAGGGGCCTGGCCCCCCGCTGTCACCAGTCCTGGCTAACTGGGGAGGCCCCAGCTGACTGGGGGCCAGCAATGTGACACCATCTACAGGGAGGGCTGGAAGGATGACCCAGGAGCTACAGGCCTGGCAGCCTGAGCTGGGTGCCAGGGAGGTGATGGAGCAGGGCACCCTGAGTGCCAGCACACGGCACACACAAGACAAGCAGCAGATCAGGCCCTGGCAGCAGGGGGTTGTGCAAGGCAGCTCCTGACTGCTCTGATCTCCTACAGCAAGGTGAGCTGCCCAGGGCATGAGGGAAGGGCCTGGACATGCCTGCCTGGACTTCAGCAAAGCCTTTGCCGCTCTCTGCCCCAGCACTCTCCTGCAGACACTCCTGCACAAGGCTGGGCTCAGTGCCCTCTGCCTGGCTGATGGCTGAGCCCAGAGAGCGCTGAGGAATGAGCTGGCCTGGCTGGTGCCAGTCACCAGGGGTCCCCCAGGGCTCAGTGCTGGGGGCTGTGCTCTTCAGTGTCTTTAGCAATGCTCTGGGCGAGGGCCTTGTCTCTCCAGGGAGTCTGCAGGTGGCACCAAGCTGGTGGCTGTGGCCATCTGCTAGAGGCCAGGGAAGCTTTAGAGGCTCCTCATGTGCCTAGGACACAGCCTGCAGTCCTGGAAGAGATCATCCCTGGGGTTCTGCTGCTGCCACCTGCCCCTGTGTCCAGTGGCCTGACCACATCCATCCGAGTGGGCTGCATGGAGCAGGAGCAGGGCTGCCATGGGGAGGGGGCCAGGAGGGAGGCTGGAGCTGGGGCACATGAGGCCTGGCACCTCAGAGAAGGGTCATGCCATGGGTGGGGGTGTCAGAGGTCCTGGCAGGGATACAGCAGTGACACCCCCCCTGCACACTCCCTGTCCCATTCCTGCTGATGACTCTGGCTCATGGCAAATGCCCGAGGGGCTGGATGTGTGCTCGGGAGCCTGACAGCTGGAGCAGGACAAATCCTTCTGCAGCCCAAAAGTGCCTTGCACAATCTGCATGCAAACCACTTGGGCTGGGCTGGGAGTGTTTGGGACAAGGACTCAACTGCCTGCTCCCTGTGTGACAACCCCACAGGGCTCAGGCAGGTTCTGTCTGCCCCTGAAGGCTCCCAAGTCCTGCTGAAATCAACAGCAAGGTCGATCCTTGGCTCGTGCTGCTGAAGTGCTGCAGGCAGGCTGCTGCCCTGCTCAGCACCTCACACGTGTGCTGGGTTGTGCAACAGAGAGGAATGCAGGACCAGGGCCTGGGGTTTGTTAGCAGGGAAGTGAAACTGTGACCCTCCTGACATGGTGGAGCCAGCAGGGACATGCCCAGTCAAGCAGGGAAGGGAAGATTCCATCCAAAGTATCTGTGCAGGACCTTGGCCTCACCACTGCCAGCAGCCCCAGCATGCTGAGCTGAGCTGCCCAGCACACTGCACCCCAGCAGGCCCCAGACCCACAGCCATGCGTGTGCAGGGAATGCAGCCACTGCCACCAAGCCAGGCCCTGCCCTGCCCATCCGGCCACAAAAGCACACCCTGAGGAGATGACTCCATCCCAGCCAAGTGCCCTGCCCACCCTCTGCTGAAGAAGGGATTCCCAGCATGGCTTTTCCTGAGGAATGGGAGGCAAGAATGCAAAAAAAAGGCTCAGAGGTTTGAGCCTCCACATTGCACCTGCACACTCTCCCAGGAGCACCACTGCAATAGAATCAGAGAACTGGTTTGGTTGGAAAAGGTTCAGCTCAACCATTGACCCAAGCCCACCATGGCCACCAACCCCGGTCCCCAGGTGTATGGGCTCTGGAACACCTCCAGGGCTGGGGACTCCACCACCTCCCCGGGCAGCCTGTGCCAGTCCCTGACCACTCCTGCAGCGAAGAAAATCTTTCCTCCTCTCCAACCTCATCTTCCCCTGGCACAATTTCAGGACACTTCCTCTCCTTCTATCCCCTGATCCTAGGGAGCGGAGCCCAGCCCCCAGCGCAGTGCAGCCGCCTCCCAGGGAGCTGTGGAGAGCATCGTTGCACATCCGCGCTGCCTGCAGGCGCTGAACGCTCTGCTGCCGTAAGGGCTGCTCGAGCAAACGGCTGCCGGGCTCCGGCCCCGTGCCCCTCGCCCAGCAAGGAGCCCCGGGGACCCTCGGAAGCCGGCCGCGGGTGGCGCACGGGCAGCGCCGTGGCTCCGGTGGCGCGTGGGAGTCCCGGGGGCTGTCCGCTCCCCGCAGGCGGGAGCCGCTGTCCCACCCTCCCGCTGGGGAGCGGCCTAGCGCAGCCTCCCCTCCCGCTCCGCGGCGAGAGCTGAGCGCTACCGACACGAGTCCGCGCCACCGCACACCCGCCGTTGGCTGACGCCGGGCCCGACGGGGCAGGGCCCGCGCCCCTCGCCACGCCCAGGCTCCGCCGCCGAGCGCCGAGGCGTCTTGGCCTCTCTGCCCCGCCGTAGGGAAAGGGGCGCCCGCCCTCGTCACGTGCGGCGCGAGGCGCAGCCACGATTGGCGGAGCGGGGGCGCGGGCGCGTGACGGTGCGCGGCGGCCGCTTCCGGGCCGGCGGCGGGGCCGGAGTGCAGGAGGATGAGCGGCGCGCGGCGCAGGGAGGAGCCGCCGCACGCGCAGCAGCACGCGGTGTCGAACGGCGGCGCGGCCGCGCGCGGCTCGGTGTGGGGCAAGGCGCTGCGCAGCGACTCCGCCTGGCACGACAAGGTGGGGCCCGGCGGGGGGGGCCCGGAGGGGGGGCCCGGCGGGTGCGGGCCCGGGGCCGTCTCCGCCCATAGCCCCGCCCTGTCCCCGCGCCGGCGAGGGAGCGCGGGGGTAGCTTGCGCCTGGCGGTACCGGCGCCGATCGCTGGTGCCGCTGCCCCGGCCGGAGCGGCCGCGACCTGCCCGCCCGGCCCCGGGCCCCCCCGCTTGTTCGCTGCCGCGGTGCCGGGCTTTGTGGCGGGGGAGGCTCCGCCGTCGTTAGACAGGAGCGGGCGGGGGTCGGGGCTGGAAGCGGCGGATCAGCTGCGGCGAGAGGAGCAGGCGCGGCGGCGGGCAGGCGTGGGCCGCGGCAGGCCTGGCGGCGCAGCCCTGGGAGGGCCGCGGGAAGGTGTCGAAGGCTCCCCGCGGGTGCGGCGCTCCCCGCCTGGCACGTCGGCAGGGCCGGTTTGGCTGTGGCCGGGCTGCGGTGCCTGAGTGGGGCCAGGCTGTCGCCTGGGGGCAGCCCCGGGTGGGCGCAGCGCTTGCTTTAACCCAGCTGCGGCTCCCACGCGGTTGTCCTGTGTCACCCACAGACCCTGCCCTGCAGCTGCCTCCCGAAGGCTGCCGTGGCTCCTCGGCTGTGCTGTAGCCTACGGCGGAGCCAGCTCGCTGCTGCTGCTGCTTGGGCCAGGGCCAAAGCAAACACAAGCTGCATTTGTGTGAATGTGCCTCGGTTAAATGTGGCTTTTGGCTTACACTCTGCTAGCGTTAAATAAAAGCTTACCTTGTGTAATTAAAAGGAAAGGTATGTAAAAAAGGTAGAAATGTAATCTGCTCTGAGAAGCTGCGGGAAAATTAATCTATTTGCAACTCCAGCTGACCTGCCAGGTGTGAAGGGAAGGGTAGCAGCAAGGGCAGGCTTGCGGGGGTGGCTCTGTCCCAGCACAGGAATGCTCTCAGCGGTGTCACAGTGGTGCTTCAGCTGTCCGTGGTCTGCTTTGCTGCCTCTCCTGTGCAGGAAGGGATTTGGGTCCCACGGAACCCCCTGTGTGCGCTCAGCCTGCATGTTTCGCTCCTGTCTGTCAGCAAACGTTCCCAGCGCTGGTGCCAAGCTGTTAGCCACAGACCTGTCCTGTCCTTAGCCCTGGCAAAGCCTTTTTCTGCTGTGCCTCCCTCCTGTGTGCTGTGATGCTCCCAGGCAGTGCCTCTTGCTGCCATTCTTCCCCAGCAGCACGCACAGAGGTGCCCTGAGCTCTTGCAGTGCCCCAGGTCCTGCTGTATCCCTAGCATGGCCTGGGCACACAGCCCCTGTGCCAGCCCTGCTCCCTGGCTTGCTGGCTTTGCCTTTCAGTTTGAACTGTGGACTCTGCCCTGCTTTGCCCTGAGGCACAGAGGTGAATCTCTCACCTTTCTCTTACCCATTGCTGCTGCTGCTTGCAGAGCTGCTGGGGCTCTCCTGTACTCCATGCCATCCCCCACTGACAAGCAGGGCAGGGAGTTTCAGAGCTAGCAAGGGGAGCAGCGACAGGCTCTGCCCATAGGATGTGAACCAAGGGCTAAAATGTGTGGCACATGCAGAAAGTGAGGGGAAAGGCCACATCTGACTGGGTCCTGGTCCTCCAGGTGGAGCAGCACAGCTTTGTGCATCCTGCAGTGAGGGCATGAGGGCTGATGGTGTTTGGGGCTGTGCTGGGGCAGCCCTGTCCTTGGGGAGGCTGGAGTAAAGGATGTGAGCAGAAGGGACTTTGATTTGAAGCCTGAGTCTTAGCCCAGCTGCAATACGAGAGCTGTACTGGCCCTGAGAACAAGCAGGAGTGGCCACTCACTGCTGCTCTGAGAGTGCAGAGGGTTGGCATCAGGACTGGCTACTTGGAGCCTTTAGGTCAGGGAGGGTCTGAGGCACTGGGAGTGGCTGTAGCAGCCTTAAAGCATAACCAGTGCATTGAATGTGGCTCACAGAATGTCAGGGGCTGGGAGGGACCTCCAGAGCTCACCAGTCCAAGCCCCGCCAGAGCAGGGTCACCCAGGGCAGGGCACACAGGAACACAGCCAGGCAGGTCTTGAATCTCTCCAGAGAGGGAGGCTCCACAGGCCCCTGGGCAGCCTGCTCCAGGCCTCTGTCACCTCACAGGGACAAAATGCTTCCTCCTGTTCCCATGGCACTTCCTCTGCCTCAGCTTCCACCACTGCCCCTTGTGCTGGCATTGGGCAGCCCCCAGCAGAGCCTGGCTCCAGCCTCTGGGCATCCCTGCACAGCTTTACCTACAGGAATGAGGTCACCTCTTAGTCTGTCCTGGTGAGCATTTGCAGAGCTGAATCTTGAGTGGAGGAGGGGACTGGAGACCTGCTGAGCTCTGCAGCTGCCCACTGGAGGACAGAGCCTGTGCTTAACCTGGAAGCAGAGCGTGCCGGGGGCTGAATGGTGCCGGGGGCTGAATGGTGCCAGGGGTGCTTCCAGCTGCTCTGAGCAGAGTGTGTGGAAGCCACTCGTTCCTGGTGTGCTGCTCTGAGCTGGGCACTCCCTGAGTGCCAAACCCTTCCTGTGCTCTCTCCTCAGGACGAGTTCCTGGATGTGATCTACTGGTTCCGGCAGATCATCGCCGTCATCCTGGGCATCATCTGGGGCGTGGTTCCGCTCAAGGGCTTCGTGGGCATCGCAGTGTGAGTTTATTTCCTTGGCTCTCTCTCCCTCCTGCCCTTTCCCACGCTCACACTCCACTCAGTGCCTGCTCTGAAGCTGTGCTCTAAGCAGTGCCTGGCAACACAACTTCTGCCTGCCCTGCTCCTGAAAGCCAGCACTGTGTTCCCTGCCCCTGCCTGTCGCGAACACACAGCCACAGGACGCAGCTGCTTGGCACAGAACACAGCCACTGGTCTTCAGGTGAGCTCCAGCCTGGCAAACATGGCCAGGCAGCAGCTCCCAGCAATGCTCTCCTGAAAGACAACCACCAGGGCTCATCAGGCAGAGGTGCAAGGCAGCAAAGCACTGAGCACAGCAGGCAACTCCTGCAGCTTTAAGGTGCAGTTCAGCACAGCAAATCCAACTCCAGCTCCAGCTCTGTCCTCACTAAGTGAAACCTCCACAATATTGCAATACTCAAACACCAGCCACAGAAATGAGGCTCAGGAGAGATGAACCTTCATGAGAGGCTGCAGAGAGCATCCTTGGCAAGAGGGAAGTTCTCTCCAGGGAATGTATTTATTAAGTCTTCTAGATTGAATGAGTCCTCTGAAAAGAGAAACTGGCACCCCCAGGATCACAGTCACAGAATGGATCTGGTTGGCAGAGCCCTCCAAGCTCCCCCAGCCCAGCCCTGCAGGCTCAGCACCACACCAGGGCCCTAAGCACCAGGCCCACAGCTGCTGCAGCACCCCCAGGGATGGGCACTGCAGCACTGCCCTGGGCAGCCTCTGCCAATCTCTGAGAGCCCTTCCAGGGCACAACTATCTCCTCAGCTCCAGCCTCAGCCTGCCCTGGGGCAGCCTGCAGCCATTGCCTCTGCTCCTGGCCCTTGCCCCAAGCAGCAGAGCCTGCCCCCTCCTCACCCCAACCTCCCTGCAGGGAGCTGCAGAGAGCAAGGAGGTCTCCCTCAGCCTCCTCTGCTCCAGCCCCAACCCCCCCAGCTCCCTCAGCCCTCCTCTAGCCCAGGGGCTCCAGGCCCTGCTCCAGCCTGGCTGCCCTGCTCTGCACAGGCTCCAGCCCCTCAGTGGCCTTCCTGCAGGGAGGGCCCAGAGCTGAGCACAGCACTCCAGCTGTGGCCTCCCCAGAGCTGAGCACAGGGGGATGGTCACCTCCTGGCCCTGCTGCCCACCCTGGGTCTGACCCGAGCCAGGCTGCCCTTGGCCTGCTTGGCCCCCTGGGCACTGCTGGCTCCTGGGCAGTGGCTGCCACCCAGC
The DNA here is from genome assembly GCA_015227895.2 of Colaptes auratus. Classification (NCBI taxonomy): domain Eukaryota; kingdom Metazoa; phylum Chordata; class Aves; order Piciformes; family Picidae; genus Colaptes; species Colaptes auratus. The sequence continues at coordinate 17,087,885 of CM026896.1, read as the reverse complement.
ACCCCCAGGGCCCTCTCCCAGCTGCAGCTTTCCAGCCACACCTGCCCAGGGCTGGAGCTCCCCAGGGGGTGGTTGTGACCCAGGGGCAGGCCCTGGCCCTTGGCCTTGCTGAGCTTCACACAGAGAGCCTTGGCCATGGCTCTCAGCTGCCCAGACCCTGCTGTGGAGCTTCCTGGCCTCTAGCAGTCTATACAGTTCATCACATCTTCATCAGCCTCTTTCTCCCTCCTCAGCCTGAGTAATGCTTTTAAAATTAGCTCTCTTGTTATCAGAGGGGACAGGGGGAGAAGAAGGGAAGGAGAGGTTCAGTTGTGGAGTTTGTTGTTTCTGCGTAGGGGCTGGCAGTGTGTGGTGTGACCTGCTCTAAGTCACAGGGGGTTGGACTCCATCTCCAGAGGTCCCTTCCAACCCTACCATTCTGTGGTCCTGTGCCTGCTGTGGCCTCCCAAGAAGTAAGGCCCACAGAGGAGGAGAAGAGGAGGAGGTGTGGCAGTCCTCTTGGAGTCAAGAGCCCTCCTCAGGAGGTGCTGTTAGTGGCATGGGTGACAGCTTCTCTTTGGAAAAGAAAAGGCTTCTTAGAACCATAGAGTCACAGAGCTGCCAGGCCTGGAAGGGACCTCGGGGCTCAGCCAGCCCCAGCCCCCTGCCATGGGCAGGGACCCCTCACACCACAGCAGCTTGCTCACAGCCACCTCCAGCCTGGCTGCAAACACCTCCAGGGTGGAGGTTCTTCCTTTGCACCAAAGGCTATGGGCCAGAAGCAGGCAAAGCTCCACCAGCACTGCTCCTGCACTGCTCCCAGCTTGCTAATGTTCTTCTTTTGGACACAGTGTGGGAGGAAGGCCTAGAAGGGCCCCACTGAGGTGTGGCCTCTCCCACTGCACTCCAAAGGCTGCACTCTGAGTTGTGGAATGAAATTTGCTGGGCCCTGGAGCGTGGCTGAAAGCCTGTGGAGGGTCAGCAGAGCAGAGCTGGGAAGCAGAGCCTGCTCCCCCACACGGGGGTGGGAAGGTGCTGTGGCTGCCCTGGGGTCTCCCTGTCCCTAGGCTCTGCCTAGTCAAGCTCACCAAAGGGACTTCTCACCTTGTCCCTCTGCTGGGCATCCTGGCTGTGGCAGGGACGTGGAAGGAGTAGCAGCAAGGGTCTCCAAGGGGGGAAGAAGGCTAAGGTGTGGGGAAAGGGAAGGGTGCAGCAGTGCTGCTGCAGCAGGAGCAGGACAGCTGCATGCAAACAGTTAAACCCAAAGTGCTGGAGTGGCTGAGAAGCTTTGCTCTTATTCAGCCACCACCTGAGCCACTTCCTGTGCTAAATGGTCCTAAGAACTGCAGTGATTTGGTGGAAGTGGCACAGTGAGAAGCTGCTGGGGCGGTGTGTGTGGCTTGACTGTGGTCAGCAGTCACAGGGCTGCTCACAGCCTGCTGCTGGCACTCAGCTCAGCACCTCTTTGCTTGCCCTTCCTGCACAGCCTCTCTCACCACATGGATCTGTGGCTTCCCAGCTTGCCCCAGCCCTGAGGGCTTTGGTGAAGCCAGAGGTGTCCAAGGACAACCAGGGAGGCAGTTCCTGTCCTCTCCACTGCAGTGTAACTCTCACAGCAGGGAGCAGTGAGTTGGCTCAGGCTGAGCTCCAGTGCTGTGGCTCTGAGGGCACTACCAAAGTCTTCTCTGGCTTCCATCTCTGAGTCACTGTGCTTGGTCTTGGGACCATGGGAGCTAGCACTGAGCACCGAGTCTAAGGCTTCCCTCTTCCTCTCAAAGCCAAGCAGCATGCACAGGGACATTGAGTTCTGTGTGGGAGCAGGGCTGCTGCCAGTCAGGGTTTGCAGCTCTGCTGCTCTGAGCTTCTGATGACTCCCTGCTGAGTCTTAGGAGTAGGTTGTGCCTGGTGAGGTGAGCCCATCCAGGCCTGGCATGCTCTGGCAAGCTGACCTGGAGCTGCTCTCTCGTGGAAGTGGCTGAGCCGCCTGGGAAGTGCTGTGGGAACAGTTCCTCTCTGCTGGGGATGGAAGGTGCCTGGCTGCCACACTGCATGTGGAGTAGAATCATAGGTCTGGGCTGGAAGGGAGCTCCACAGCTCAGCCAGCCCAAGCCCCTGCCCCCAGCAGGGACATCCTCCACTGGAGCAGGCTGCCCAGAGCCCTCTCCAGTCTCACCTTGAATAGCTCCAGGGATGGAGCCTCAACCACCTCCCTGGGCAGCCTGCTGCAGTGTTCCAGCAGCCTCCTGGGGCAGAACTTGTTCCTCACATCCAATCTCATTCTGCTCCTCTCTACTCTGAAGCCATTGCCCCTGGGCCTGTCCCTGCAGGCCTTTGGGAACAGTCCCTCTGCAGCCTTCCTGTAGCCCCTTCAGGTACTGCCTGGCTACTACTAGGTCTCCCTGGAGCCTTCTCCTCTCCAGGCAGAGCACCCCCAGCTCCCTCAGCCTGTCCTTGTAGCAGAGCTGCTCCAACCCCCTGAGCATTTTCATGGCCTCCTCTGGACCCTCTCCCTCAGTCCCTGCAGCCTCTATCACCAGGATGATGCCTTCTAATCTCTTCCTCCCAGGTTCTGCCTGATCAATGCTGGTGTTCTGTACCTCTACTTCAGCAGCTTCCAGCAGATAGATGAGGAGGAGTATGGTGGGATGGGAGCTCACAAAGGAAGGATTCATGACCTCTTTTGCACTGTTTCTGGTAATGCCTCTTTGCTTTCTCTGAGCTGGTTGGTGATTGTCTTTGCGTCTGGAGCGGTGACTGGTGCAGGTCTGGGGGAGAAGGCCTGGAAGAGAGGCAGGTGAGGTGGGGCACTGACAGGAGAGAGGTGGTGTGGTGACATCATCTACTTAGTGCTGTTGGCTGGGGAAGAAAATGCCCAAGTCTGATGGCTGCTGGCTCTGAAACAGGGGATGAGTGCCTGGGGTTTGTCTAGGAGGGGGTGCAGGGACAGGCAGCTCTCTCTCTGCATCTACCACTCAACCTTTGACTTCCCATCCTCTGCTCCTGGTGGAGTTTCATCCAGAGCTACTTAAACCCAGAGTGGGGGTTTGAGTGTTTGGTTTTCCCTCTCTCCCCTCCCCCAGTCTCTGAATCCACTCAGTCCTTGATCTGGGGCTGTTCCTGCACCCCTGGCACTGGTGGGACTGTCATGTGCAGAAGTTTGTTGCCCCACAAGCCAAGGTTGAACTCCACTGCTTGTGGCACGTGGTGACCCTCACAGCTCTCCGAGCCGAGCTCACAGGTGGAATTCGGTCCCCAGTCCACTGTTGAGAGCTTGAGGCTTCCTTCAGTGTCTGAACCCTCTCCAGGAGCATCCAGACAACCTCCCCTTCCTCTCCACAGGTGGTTTGGATAATCTTCTACACTGCCATCCACTATGACTGACACAGCCTGCAGCCGCGGCCTGCTCGATCACTCGCCAGGAAATCAAGATTGGAATCGATCCTAGCCTGTAGTGGACTGGTGGGAAGGTGGGGGGAGTCCAGGCCACTCCCTGCTGGCCCAGTGGGAGAGCCCCAACTCTTCTGCCAGAGAAGTCTCCATTTTCTATTGCCAGTGATTATGGAACTCTTGCTAAGAAGCCATTGGAATTCCTGGAAGTGGTTCAAGAGCGCTCAGATGTGGAACTGTCTGTGACTCTAGCCAGTACCTCTTGATCAACTCCTGTGTGCTGAAGGTTGAATCTGTTAATGTTAATGTGTGTTTGCCCTCCTCTTGGAAGTCTAGCCCTAAACCCTGACTTGTCTTCCATTGCTGTCCTTTAGGCACCTGGCTTTTAAACAGCAGCTGCAGGGGAGATGGGAGGAAGGCTCTGTGGCAGCTGGGAGCTGAGCAGCCACCCCTGGCCTCTTCCTGCAGTGCTCAGCCTGGATTGAGCACCCAGACTGTCTGGTTACCATTCCTGATAGTGTTTGGTTTACTTCCAAATCAGTGGCTGAGCAGAATTCTTAAATGGTCTTTGCTGAAGACAAAGTCTGAGGCAGTTTTGCTGGAAGGAGTTGTGATTGATTGAGGAGGCTGAGGAGCTCCGCTGCGTTTTGCCAGCCTGACTACTAAGCTGCCATCACTTACCTCAGAGTGTAGTAGTCTTGAAGGACACTCAGCCTGGAGAGACCCTTTGAAGTGTTAAGCATTTGAATGATTTTTAATTTCCTTTTTTAAGCTCTTGAGTCCAGCTGCTCCTTGTTGCTCAGTGTAGGAGACTCGGACACAAGCGAGGCAGCTATTACCCTTCGGGCCGGGGTTGCTGACTGGCAAATCAGGCAGAGCACACCGGCTCTGCTCTGGGAGGTGAGCACAGCCCAGCTCCTCCCTGCTCGTGCCCTTTGGGGGCATCACTGGAGGAGTCTCTGCTTCCAGCCCCTTTGGAGGATGTGTCTGCCAGCAGCAGTCCTTGGCAAACACGCACAGCCCTTGTTACTGTTAGAGGACCTCGCAGGCTCGCTGCCAGCTGGGCCTTGCTTTTCTAAACAACAGCTCAGGCACCTGGAAGGAGCCCTGACCTAAAGAGCCCTGACCTAAAGCTGCCTTATAGCGAGGAGCTGGTAGTCCTAGTGTGCTCTTGCTGACAGTCTGCATCGCTTCCTGCCTGCCCCGAGCCCACAGCCTCCTTCTTGCACGTGAGTGCAGAGCCAGGGACCTGAGCCTCTGAAGCCCTCAGCTAGGCCTCCAGGCTCAGCAGCCAGGGCAGGCCTCCACTCCCAGCAGGGAGAGCGCTGTCTGTCCTTGGTGGAACAAACACACCTGGCTAGTGTGGGCCCTTGGGATGCCAAGGGGAGAGTGCAATAGCAGACAGCTTCTGCTGCTTGTGAGTTGCCAATCCGAGTGAATGAGCTCCAATAAAAACTGCTCTGTTTTCTCCTCCCTGTCCCCAGACTTGCTCAGTCTTTTAGTCTGATCTTTTCTTTTCTTTCAGCTGAAAGCATTCATTTCCCACAGGAATTGCATCATCTGCTAGTTCTAGGTCACCCTTTCCTGCTGGCCTGTTTGCATCTTAGCTGCTCCCAGCCCTCAGTGATCCATTGTACCCTTGAGATGCTGTAATAAAGGTCTCCTGGCTCATCTGCTGTGCAGCTCCTGTATCCTCTGCTCTGGGGGGAGGTGGTGGGGCTGGGGCATGCCTTTAACAGTTGGAGTCCTGCTAATGTCTAAGCCAGCAGCTCTTTGGGGTTCTCAGGTCTCCTGTGCTGCAGGCTTCAGTCCTGTGCTTCCACAAGGGGCCAGAAGCATTTGCAGTGGGAGCAGCAGCTAATGCTTAGCTCCCTGCTCTAGCAGCTGCTTCAGCAGGGGAAGCCACAGGTTGCCTCTCTGCAAGCCCTTGAGGAGGCTCATGCAGAAGAGATCTTGGTCTCTGAATCTGAAGGCTCCTGGTAAATAAGTTGGGGATTGCAGCTGCTCAGCTCTGAGTTTTTGACCTCTCAAGGTTTCTGATGTAATGGGGGCCCCGGGGCTGGGGGCAGGGATCCCCAGTGATGAGCACCAAGAGAGCTAAAGCTGTGTCCTCTGGCCTGAAGAAAGGTTTAATGGCAAGGAGCTGAATGGGATGTGGCAGCCTGTGGCACAGAGCTGAGCATCTTGCAGCAAGCAGCACTGTAGGAAGAAGGGATTGTGGCAGAGACTTGAGAGATTGGCACAGGGATGGTCTAGCAGAGAGCATAAAGCTGAGTGCCAGGAGGACAGGAGAGCAGCAGCTGGCAGGGGGGCAGAGGGCTGGGGCAGCAGCTCTGGTGCTGGCACAGTGAGTATGGTGTGCTCTGCACTCACCTGGGAGGGGAGGGCAGGGGGATGGCTAGAATGGGTTGGATTGGAAGGGAACTTAAAGCTCATCCAGCTCCAAGCCCCTGCCATGGGCAGGGACACCTCCCACCAGCACAGGCTGCTCAAGGCCTCATCCAGCCCAGCCTTCAACACCTCCAGGGAGAGGGCAGCCACAGCCTCCCTGAGCAACCTGTGCCAGAGTCTCCCCAGCCTCACTCTGAAGAATTTCTTCCTCATCTCCAGTCTTAATCTTTCCTCTCCCAGCTCAAAGCCATTGTCCAGAGTCCCTTCCCAGCTCTCCTGGAGCCCTTCAGGCACTGCAAGGCTGCTCTGAGCTCTCCCTGGAGCCTTCTCTTCTGCAGGCTGCACAGCCCCAACTCTCCCAGCCTGGCCCCACAGGGGAGGGTCTGCAGCCTCTGAGCATCTCTGTGGTCTCCTCTGGAGCCTCTGCAGCAGCTCCAGGTCCTCCTTGTGCTGGGGGCCCCAGAGCTGGAGGCAGTGCTGCAGGTGGGGTGTGAGCAGAGCAGAGGGAGAGGCTCAGGTTGAGTCCAGCACAAAGTGAGCAGGGTGCTGGTGACCACGAGAGTGGGACCCATCCTGACTGCTCAGCAGCCCTTACACCAGCTTCTGCCACAGCCTTCAGGTAGGGCTGGCAGCAGGGAAGGCCAGAGCTGGGAAATGAGCAGGGGAGGTTCTGCAGCCCACTGATCATCTTTGTGGCCTCCTCAGGACCCCTCCAACAGATCCATGTCCCCCTTGAGGGCTGCAGAGCTGGGCACAGGACTTATGCTTTGAGCAGAAAGCATTTTGTGTCGTGGCAAACACTGAGCTGTCAGAGCACAGCTGAGCCAGCAGCTGCCCCCATGGGGAGGCTCTGCAGGGGCCATGCAGCATGGTTTGATATTTGTCTCCTGTGGGTTTGGGCCAGCACAGGAGTGTTGCTGATGTCACTTGTCCTGAACAGTGCTTGGGATGTCCTCCAAGTGAGCAGTGTCTGCTTGGGGCTGGAAGAGGCCACTGAGGAGCCTCTGCCACCTCTGGAGGTGTCACCATCTCTGCATGTCCCCAGGTTGATCTCCAGGCTGGCAAAGGCTGTGCCCCCAGCTGCCAGCCTTCAGCTGCCTGCAGGGGACAGAGCTGATCGGGTTTGGTTTGTCAGAAACAGAGCAGCAGAGGCTGGGTTGCTCTGGGGCCAGCAGGGATGTCAAAGCAGCAGGAAGCAGAGCTTTGCCTTCAAGCACTGTTAAGTCTCCAACAGACCTAACAGCTGGGGCCAGTGTTTGCTGAGACCTGGGGCAGCACTGTGCCTGCCCACACGTCCCCGGCTGTGGCACTTCGAGGATGCTCTGCCAGGCAAAGGGGAGGAGGAGGATGCAGGACAAAGCTCCTGGCGCTGGTGGAGCTGCTCTGGTGGGGAGGGGACCAGCTCCAGCCCCAGCTGCTGGGGGTGGGAAACTGGAGAGATGTCTGAAAATGCAGCAGGCTGGCATTGGCTTGCAAAAAGCTGAACTGTCCTCTCCCTGCAGTTCATACTGGCAGTGCCTACCATGCCCTTGAGCCTGCTGGGGGGCACTAGCAAAATTCATGTCCCTGTGTTAAGCAGCATTGAGCCAGTGGAGCTGCTCACCACAGGGAAGGGCAGGAGGCATTAGCTGGAGGATGAGGAAGTAGATCTCCCTCTCAGGTGACTTCCCCAGAGCCAAAGAGCCCAGCACTCACCCTGCCCTGTCTCCCAAAGCACCAGATGGCCAGGGCAGAGCAGAGTGAGACCTGGCAGCAGAGCAGCCAAGTGCCTGTGCCAAGCTGAGAGGCAGAGGAGGCTGCCATGGCAGGGAAGGAATTTGCACAAACCTTTTTGGTCAGCCCACAACGAAACAACCTCTTCCATCTCCCAGCTGCTTTGCTGCTGGTTTTCAGGTTAACCTCTGAAAGCAGGCCAGGGGCCAAATGAAATGTCTGAGGCCGTCTGCAAGCATCCAAGCAAGCCAGGCCTGCCCTGCTCTCTGTGGGCTTCAACCAAAACTCACTGCCACATGGCAGCTGTTGGTACCCATAGCTCAGGCTGGGCACTGCTTGCAGCCACCTGGCTCTGTGCTGGGAGACTCTGCTGGCTGAGCAGCACAGAGGAGAGGGACTGGGGGTCCTGGTGGCCAGGATACCCATGTGCCAGCAATGGGCACTCATGGCCAAGAAGGGCAATGGTATCCTGGGGTGCATTAGAAGGGCTGTGGGGAGTAGGTTGAGAGAGGTTCTGCTGCCCCTCTACTCCGCCCTGCTGAGGCCACACCTGCAGTATTGTGTCCAGTTCCAGGCCCCACGGTTCTAGCCTCTGCCACCTCTGTGGAGGTGTCACCATCTCTGCCTTTCCCCAGGTCGATCTCCAGGCTGGCAAAGGCTGTGCCCCCAGCTGCCAGCCTTCAGCTGCCTGCAGGGGACAGAGCTGATCCCCTTGGTGTGTCAGAAACACAGAGCAGCAGAGGCTGATCTTTGATCTGCCAGCATGCCACGGGACAGGGATGCAGGCACCTCTAGAACTCCTCAGGAGCAAGGTGGAGGGGCTGACAGCCAAGAGATGCTTTCATCACTGCATGATTTCCATGAGCATCCACACAGCTGCTCTGCCCTCCGTCTGGTGAGGATAGGACAGCCCTGTTTTGGCTGGAACCACTGAAGCAAGGCTGAACCAACAAACACAAGCAGCTTCAGAACAGATTTTGAAGGCCAGGGTGCCCGAGTGAAGACCATGGCCTAATTACCTGCGATTTTAATATCAAAGTTGACACCAGCCGCGGGCATGCCAGACATGCAGCGTTCCAGCAGCCTCCTGCTGCAGAACTTGTTCCTCACATCCCCCTAAGTCTGCTCTGCTCTAGTTTGAAGCCATTGCCCCTGGTCCTGTCCCTGCAGACCTTTGGGAACAGCCTCTCTGAAAGGTCTCCCCGGAGCCTTCTCCTCTGCAGGCAGTCGCCAGCCTGCCCTGGCTGTGGCTTTAATGAATGAACCCTACCGGTTACTTCAACTTTCTGAACCGGTGGCAGCTGCCAGTCCGGTTGGGGCCGCGGAAAAGCAGCAAGCGTGAATGGTTCCAGTGAGTGCCGGGGCTCCGGGGCAGGCAGCGCCGGGATCGCACCCGTGGGGCAGCGAGCCCCGGCCCCGACGGGCAGCGAGCCCCGGCCCCGACGGGCAGCAGGCGCCGGCCCCGGGCTGACCCCGGCCCCTGTCTGCGCAGGTCCCCCAGCAGCCTCCCTCCCCGCGGCCGCCTGCTCCCCGCTCCGCCGCGGGGAGGAGCCGCCCGGGCGCTCCGGTGGCGGCGTCCGGCCCCTTCCGGCTGCTGCGTGCAGCGATGGCGGTGCCGGTGCCGGCGGAGGCGGCGGGCGGCCGGCAGCGGGCCCTGGGCGGCGGCTCGCCCGTGGACTACATGAGCATCACCAGCTTCCCGCGGCTGCCCGAGGAGGAGGGCGGCGCGGCCGAGGGCAGCCTCCGCGCCCGGAAGGAGGAGGATGCGTTCCTGGGCGAGCAGGACACGGGTGAGGGGCGGCGCCCGCGGCCTCCCGCGCCCCCGCGCCCCCCCGCCCCGCAGCGCCCCCCCGGCCCCGCAGCGCCGGGCCTCGGCGTCCCCTCGGAGCGCACCCCCCCGGCTCCCCGTCCCCACCGCCCTCCCTCGCCCGCGGCCGGCCTCAGGCGGCCCTGGCCCCCCGCCCGGAGCGGGGCTCGTCCTACTCCCGCGGTCCCCGGCCCCGCGGGTAGCTTGCGGGGCGCCCCGGCAGGTCCCGGCGCTCGCTGCCGCGGGTGCGCGGCCACAATAAAGCTAGGAGGGCCGCTGGTCCCTGGGCAACCTCTGCCTGCCTGTCATCGATTGCCTCAGGAGCTCACAAAGGCAGCTTCTCGCCCACCCCTGGCGCTGCTTCAGAGCCCCTTGGCAGCTCTCTGCCCTCTCGACCCCAGCCCCGGCTCAGCCGGCCCCGCGTGTGCCCCTCCTCCTCTGCCCCATCCTGCTGTGGCCGCCGGGTGCAGTCCCCACGGCCCGTTCTCCTCCCGTGCCACCCCACGCAGGTGCGTGGGCACAGCTCTTCCCAAGGCACCGCAAGGTCTTGCACATGGAGCAGAGTTTGGTGCGAGTGTGGTGGTGCCAGCAGCCTGCCAGCCGCGGGGCCCCTGCCGCTGCCCAGGAGCGGGGTGGTTGCAGGAGCTGCTGCACTTGAACGCGTGGCAGAAGCCAGCTGTGCCTCTCTGTGCCTTGTCATCATCTGGCCCAGCACGGAGGGAACCCAGACCTTTGGTTTCTACTGCCCAGAAGACCTCATTCAAAGGAGGAAGACCCTGAGGTGCTGTCAGTGCTGAGGACAGACCCCCCCAGAGGACTGAACAGAGCCCAGGAGCTGCTGCAGGCTCTGCTGTCCCCTCTGCAGTGGCTCCAGGGCTGCGCTGGCCCTGGCTCCCCGGGGGGCTGGTTTCCATACGTGTCCTTCACAGCACACATGGCAGCCAAGGAGGGTTTGGTGGCTTCTCTTTCAAGCTGAGGGGGGGATGGGCACCTGTGTGGCCTCACAGGCTGCTCCTTGCCTTCCATGCTCCCAGATGAACCCTCCCAGCTGCTCCTGTCCTCAAACCAGGGCCTTGCTGTCCCCATGCAGCGCCAGTGGCCACAGAGGCTAAATGACTCACCCACAGCCCTGGGGTATGTCTGTGGTGGAGAGCAAAGGGACTTTGAAGGTGGGAGAGACCACCCTGGAGGGCTGTGGCCTGCCCTCTCCCATGATTGCCCCCTGAGTGTTCATGCCCCTCGTGCTGGGCTGGCTTGTCACCAGCACTACAGCAGCAGGGACATGGTGTCCTGGAGAGGCTGGGCAGAGGAGTGCAGTTCACTCCTCACTGGGGCTGGTGCCCCACTGAGTGGTGCCAGGGGCTGTATGTGACATTCCTCCCCCATGGCATCCCCTGCCAGGCCAGTTGATGCCCCTGCCAGAGACACCCCTGGAGCATCAGCCCTGGACCTCCTGCTCTGCCCACACTGCAGCTCAGTCAGCCCAGAGGTGCTGTGCAGGGCTCTGGGTGCACTGCACTGCAGCTCACTCAGCCCAGAGGAGCTGTGCAGGGCTCTGGGTGCAGGATGGGACAGCTGATCCCTTCCCAGCCTTGCTCCCAAGCTGCTGCAGCATGAAGGAGGTTCAGTTCACCCAGAGGGGGTTCCCTGGCTCCTGGGGTTTGCTCCTGGTTGTAGCATCTCTGAATTTCAAACCAACTCCCTGGCTGGGCCCAGGAGAGATGCACTCAGGAGGTCTTTTTACTCTCATGGCAGGGACAGGCCTGGCAGTCCCTAGGGAGATGCTGCCTGCCAGAACAGGCAGAGCAGCACAGTGGGGTGGTGGGGGCTGTGCAGTTCCCTGCTCCTTCACTTCTCCTTTACCCCAACCCCAGAAGCATTCCCCGTGGGGAGGGACAAAATTCCCCTCCTGCCTTTTCCACTCAGTGATCCTCTTCTTCTTACCACAGATGTGCAGGACACTGCAGCGACCGCTGGCTCTCTGCAGCCCCCACATGCATCCAGGTGCCCATGGGGTGCCCAGCAGGGACAGGCCTGTCCCCACGGCTGCCCAGCAGCTCCGTGTGCCCTGCAGCAGGTGGTGCCCAGGCAGGGCAGGCTCAGCTGGAGCCCTCCCTGCTGCAAGGGAGAGATCAAGCAGAGAGATTCAAAGCATCTTTCAGAGCAAGAGAGACTTCTCCATCCTGCTGAGCATTGCTTGCCCTGGGCAGGTGCCCGCCAGAGGCCTGCCCCATGCCTTGGCCACCTGGAGCTGGGCATTCTGTGAGCAGCTGGTTTTGACAGAGGGCCTCAGCAGCTGGAGGAAGCAAGAGATGAAGGCAGAGCCTCTCCTGAGCAGGTGGACGCCCTGGGGCCCTCCGGTTTGCAGGTTTGCTCCTCTCTGCCCTCTCTGTGATGCTCCCTGTGGCCAGGCTCTGCTTCACCTCTGCCCTGGTGCCCAAGCATAGCTCCAAATAAGGCTGCTGGAGAGCTTTTTCTTTCTTCATCTCCTCTTCTTCAGTCCTGCTGCATTTCAGAGACCTGTTTGCCAGTCATGGCTCTGTTAAGAGCCCCTCCAGCAGCTGTGGGCCCACTACTGAAGCCCGATGAAGGGACTGAAATGTAATGGAATCCAGGGGGGGTTCTGCCCCTCTTAATCTGCAGGGAAGTCACTTAGGAATAATTTAGAACTGCAGGAAGTGAGCACTAAAATGACCTAAGTTCCAGTGTTCCACCATAGGACCAGGGGCAATGGATGGCAGCTCCAGCACAGGAGGTTCCAGCTCAGCGTGAGGAGGAAGTTCTTGCCTGTGAGGGTCCCAGAGGCCTGGAGCAGGCTGCCCAGAGAGGTTGTGGAGTCTCCTGCTCTGGAGCCTTCCCAGCCCTGTCTGGATGTGTTCCTGTGTGCCCTGAGCTGGATTCTGTGCTCCTGCTCTGGCAGGGGGCTGGACTGGAAGCTCTCCAGAGGTCCCTTCCACCCCCCAGCATCCTGTGAGCCTGTGACCACCCTCATGGTCAAGAAGATATCCCTGCAATACTCAGAGAGGATACCAACAGTTTCTGTGTCCCAGGCAGACTCTTTTTCACTTTGGCAGAGAAGCTAAAACATGACATGATGGGGCTGGTGCTCACAGCAGAGCAAAGGCATCCTGCAGAACAGACTGGCTCCAGGAGGCAGCTACAGTCAGACAAACAGACAATAAATGCAGTCCCAGGGTTAGGGCAGTGATACCCTGACATGGTCTTGGTATTCCAGCAGGCCAGGGAAAGGCTGCAGAAAGCCACTTGAGCATGGGCTTACAGGCCAGAAGCACAGAGGAGGCAGGTTGGAGTGGGATTCAGGAACGGAAGTGGCTGGAGCTAGAGAAGATGTGTTGAAAGAAGTGGAGGAAGAATCCACAGAGGAGCATGAAACACTGAAGCTCTTTGGCTGGGTTCAAATATTAAGCTGGAGAAAAATGTCTCCAGGCTTTGAATCCCCATTGGTACCAGAAGAGATGATGTGGCTGAAAGTTACCTCTAACTTCCCAATGGAAGCAGAGGCAGCACATTTGCTGCATTAGGAGGCTAGCAGCGGCTGGGCACATGCCTGTGTGGTTCACAGGGGCAGGGCTACGGTGGTACAAGCCCTGAGACACAGCGAAAACCAGAGCAATCCTTTGCGTTTGTGACAGTTCAGCTGCCTGGGTTTGCTCATTGAACGCACAAACAAGGTGTAGTGGCCAGCAGCTGAGCCAGAAAGCCTCTTGAGGGCTGGGATCCATGGCACAGGAAACAGCCTGGCTGGAAGGGGCAGGAGCAGCCCCGGTGCGAGGGGCAGGAATGGCCTCGGTGTGAGGAGCTTGGTGCGGGGGGCAGGCAGGAGCTTTGGTCTGGGGGGCAGGCAGGAGCTTTGGTGCGGGGGGCAGGCAGGGGCTTTGGTGCGGGGGGCAGGCAGCAGCTTTGGTGCGGGGGGCAGGCAGCAGCTTTGGCGTGGGGGCAGGCAGGAGCTTTGGTGCGGGGGGCAGGCAGGAGCTTTGGTGCGAGGGGCAGGCAGCAGCTTTGGTGCAGGGGGCAGGCAGCAGCTTTGGTGCGGGGGGCAGGCAGGAGCTTTGGGGGGCAGGCAGCAGCTTTGGCGCGAGGGGCAGGCAGGAGCTTTGGTGCGGGGGGCAGGCAGCAGCTTTGGCGCGAGGGGCAGGCAGGAGCTTTGGTGCGGGGGGCAGGCAGCAGCTTTGGTGCCGGGGCAGGCAGGAGCTTTGGTGCGGGGGGGCAGGCAGCAGCTTTGGTGCGGGGGGCAGGCAGCAGCTTTGGTACGGGGGGCAGGCAGGAGCTTTGGTGCGGGGGGCAGGCAGCAGCTTTGGTACGGGGGGCAGGCAGCAGCTTTGGTACGGGGGGCAGGCAAGAGCTTTGGCGCGGGGGGCAGGCAGGAGCTTTGGTGCGAGGGGCAGGCAGGAGCTTTGGTGCAGGGGGCAGGCAGCAACCTTGCTGTGAGGGGCAGGCAGGAGCAGCCTTGCTGTGGGGGGGCAGGGGGCGGTGTCAGTGCTGGGGGAGCACTGCAACAGGAGCTCTGTGTTGCTCAATCCCTGACGCTGCCTTTCTCCTTGCCGCTCACCCAGACCCGGAGTCCTTCCTGAAGTCGGCGCGGCTGCAGCGCCTGCCCTCCTCCTCCTCGGAGATGGGCAGCCAGGACGTGTCCCCGCTGCAGGAGACCAGCAAGGATCCTTTCTCTGGGGACTGCAGCTGCCGGCAGGATGGGCTGACCGTCATCATCACTGCCTGCCTGACCTTCGCCACCGGGGTCACAGTGGCCCTGATCATGCAGATCTACTTTGGGGACCCTCAGGTAAGATGAAGCAGTGGCTCTGGGGGTGTAGAAACCTTCCCTGCCTGCCAGCAGCTGAGGGGCTGAGGGCTGCTGCCAGCCAGCCCCTGGTGCTGAGCCTCTGCAGTTCAGCCCAGGTTGTCTTGAAGGCTTTCTCCTGGAGCTGGGGATTGTGCTCGGAGAGGCTTTCGGTGCCTGCCCTGCGGCTGTGCCTGGCAGGTTTGGGGGTGCTGCCAGGGGAAATGGGCAGCCCTGCTGCTGTGGTTTGAGTCAGGTGTTGGATGCTTTCAGCAAGCACTCCTCAGACAAGCAGGAGGCATGTTTGGTACATCTCTACTAGAGAGATTTATGCCCAAGGTTCCCTCTGCTAGGATCCTCCAGGGGCAAGCAGGGCAGTAGCTGAAAACAGAGCTGAGCCTCCTGTTAGGCTGTCCCACAGAGCAGTGCTCAAGTGCAGGGCAAAGCAGGCATGGCCATGGGGTCATGCGGCCTGCACAACACCTGCCACATGCTGCCAGCAGCAGCCTGGCAAGGGGCAGCCAGTGGTCACCATCCATGGGCTGCCCAGCAGGGCAGAACTCTCTGCAAGCCCACAGGAGAGAGCTTTCCTGGGGTGTGATTTATTGCCCTCTTGCTGGGCTGGAAAGCACAGCTGTGGGGAGTGGGGTCGCTTGGCCCCACGGCTGCCCCAGGGGACAGCGCTGGAGGCAAGCTGTGCCACGCAGCCCTGGCACTGCTGGAAGGCCCAGTCCTGCCTGCCAGCCAGCCCTGCCCCTTCTCAAGGCCACTCTGGCTCCTGCAGAGATGCTGCAGTTTGTCCCATGGGGTTACAATGATCCTTTCTAAGCCTCCTGTGGCTGCCTCAGCCCTGGCACTGGCACCAGGGATGGATGACCACAAGTGGTGGTGCTGGGAGCTGCATTCCCACCTCCAGTGACCACACTGCCACAGCGCAGTGGCACTGCAGCACTGCCCACTGCTCCTGAGCACTGGTGGTCGTGGGGGGCAGGGTGAGCTGTGGCCTACCAGCTCAGCATGGCTGCTGTTGAAAGCTGACTGAGCTGGTGGCCACAGCCAGCTGCAGAGTGGCCACAGCTGCCCTGGTGCTGGGGAGTGCCAAGGCGCCTGCTGGTCTCACTGGCATTTGGAAGCACCTGAAAATGCAGATCAACCACAGGCTCAGGCTTCAGGGTCATAGAATCATAGTATGGTCCAGGCTGGAAGGGACCTCCAAAGGGCATCCAGCCCAAGCCCCTGCCCCCAGCAGGGACATCCTCCACTGAAGCAGGCTGCCCACAGCCCTCTCCAGCCTCCCCTGCAAGAGCTCCAGGGCTGGGGCCTCAAGCACCTCCCTGGGCAACCTGCTGCAGTGTTCCAGCAGCCTCCTGGGGCAGAACTTGTTCCTCTCATCCAATCTCAATCTGCTCTGCTCTGGTCTGAAACCATTGCCCCTGGTCCTGTCCCTGCAGGCCTTTGGGAACAGTCCCTCTGCAGCCTTCTTGTAGCCCCTTCAGGTACTGGCAGGTCAGTATTAGGTCTCCCTGGAGCCTTCTCCTCTCCAGGCTGAACACCCCCAGCTCCCTCAGCCTGTCCTTGCAGCAGAGCTGCTCCAACCCCCTGAGCATTTCATGGCCTCCTCTGGCCCCTGTCTGTCAGCTCCAGGTCCTTGCTGTGCTGAGGGCTCCAGAGCTGCACACAGCCCTGCAGGTGAGGTCTCCCCAGAGCATAGTGTCAGAATCTGCTCTCTGGCCCTGCTGAGCTCTGGATCTCAGAGCAGGGCGGAGGTGTGGGCAGTGCCAGCAGCCCTGCCCTGGCCCAGGCGCTGTGCTGTGCCGCAGGTGGTGCGTGGCGGCGCGCGGTGGTGACGGACAGCGCCCGCTGCACGGCGCTGGGCACGGCGGTGCTGCGCCTGCAGGGCTCCTCGGTGGACGCCGCCATCACCTCCACCCTCTGCGCCGGCGTCGTCAACCCCCACGCCTCGGGGCTCGGCGGGTAAGTGCCCAGGGCTCTGCCCCCTGCTCTGCCAGCTGCCGTGCCCCCCGGCTCAGGTGTGCCTTCCCGGTGCCGCGCTGAGCGCCAGGGTATGGTGCTGGGTCTTTCACGCGGGGTGGTGGGCAACCTGTGCTGGGCACAGGGACGGGCAACCTCCCCTTGGGCCAAGCTGGCACTGAGGGACAGACTGCCAGGGAGGGAAAAGCTGTGCCTGCCGTGGTGGCAGCCGGGAGGGTCCACGTCTCAGGCTCGAGGGGGTTGTAAAAGTGACCAGAGGCTGCTGAGCTTCTCTGGGAGTGTGCCAGGAGCTCACCACAGCCTGGCCTCAGACACTGAGGCTTTCCTTTGTCAGCTCCACTCCTGCTGCAGCAGGAGGCTGAGGCCTGAGCCTGGCTCTGGGGGAGGCCGGGTGGCAGGTGGCCTCCTGCCAGCCCTCCTGCCCAGGCTGGCATCCATGTGTGCCAGGTGCTCTCGGGTCTGCAGGAGGTCTCGGGAGCGTTGCATAAAGCTCTGACACTTGATAGCTTCTCCAGGCTGTGCCTCGGGTTGCTGCTGTAAGCAAACTCCCTCTTTTGTTGCAAACCTGCTTGGATTAGAAGGAAAATGCCAGACAGTGCCCTCCTGGCAGTGGAACGGAGCCAGAGGCCCTCTGGCCACTCTGGCAGGGACTGATCCAGCCTGGC
This sequence comes from Colaptes auratus, assembly GCA_015227895.2. Classification (NCBI taxonomy): domain Eukaryota; kingdom Metazoa; phylum Chordata; class Aves; order Piciformes; family Picidae; genus Colaptes; species Colaptes auratus. The sequence goes on along the minus strand of CM026896.1, from coordinate 17,071,153 downwards.
TGCAGGCTCAGCTTGGGGGCTGCCTGTGTCCCACACCGGCTGACCTCCTGTGATGGCCTCATCACACCAGGTCTGCCCTGGCCTCTGTGCTCTTCATCCTGGCTGTGCAGCAGGGTGGTGGCGGGGCAGCTGGTGGTGGGGCAGCTGGTGGCAGGGGCAGCCGGTGGCAGGGGCAGCCGGTGGCAGGGGCAGCTGTGGCAGGGGCAGCTGTGGCAGGGCAGCCGGTGGCAGGGGCAGCCGGTGGCAGGGCAGCCGGTGGCAGGGGCAGCCGGTGGCAGGGCAGCTGTGGCAGGGGCAGCCGGCAGTGGGGCAGCTGTGGCAGGGCAGCTGTGGCAGGGCAGCTGTGGCAGGGCGGCCGGTGGCAGGGGCAGCCGGTGGCAGGGCAGCTGCGGCAGGGCAGCCGGTGGCAGGGCAGCCATGGCAGGGCAGCCGGTGGCAGGGCAGCCGGTGGCAGGGGCAGCTGCGGCAGGGCAGCCGGTGGCAGGGGCAGCCGTGGCAGGGGCAGCCGGTGGCAGGGGCAGCCGGTGGCAGGGGCAGCCGGTGGCAGGGCAGCCGGTGTCGGGGCAGCTGCAGCAGGGCAGCCGGCAGTGGGGCAGCTGTGCCAGGGAAGCTGCGGCAGGGCAGCCGGTGCCATGCCTGCCTGTCTCGCCGCAGGGGAGGGGTGATGCTGGTCCATGACATCCGGAAGAACAGGAGCTGGGTGATTGACTTCCGTGAGGCAGCTCCCCAGGGCATCCCGCTGGAGGGGCAGCTGCCGGAGGACACCAAGGTGAGGACCAGGGGCCACTCCCTGAGGGGCTGTGACTGGCTGATGGCTCCAGCTGCCTTCTCCTGGCAGCTCTGGGGCCTGGGGAAGCAACAGGAGGCCTCTACCTCCGTGGGAGATCCAAACCCTATGGGCATGGGCAGTGCTCCAAAACAGCTGGAGCCTGCAGGACGCTGGGACTAAAGAGGCACTGGCCTGCAGCAGCGGGGAGTGGGAGGATGACAATCCAGTGGCATAGAATCCTGGAATGGGCTGGGTTGGAAGGGACCTTAAAGCTCATCCAGCTCCAGCCCCCTGCCATGCAGGGACACCTCCCAGCAGCCCAGCTTGCTCAAGGCCTCATCCAGCCTGGCCTTCAACACCTCCAAGGGGGCAGCCACAACCTCCCTGGGCATCCTGTGCCACTCTCTCCCCACCCTCACGCTCATTCTGCTGAGTCATTTTTCCTGGCCAAAGTCAGCTCTTTCTCTCCCAGATCTGTTGTTTCCTGATTGCTGCAGGCCTCTTCCCCATGCAGACACTTCCCATGTGAACCTGCCTTGCATCTCCTTGACTTGCCCCCTAGCCCATGCCCTCATGGGGGGAGGCTACTCTTTCCTTTCTGCCCTTCCTGTCTTGCAGCCGGGGCTGCTGGTGGGGGTGCCCGGCCTGCTCCGAGGGATGCAGCAGGCACACCAGTTACACGGCAGGTAAGGCTGGCGCGGGCAGGCTGCCTCCCGCTGGGCCCCGGGCCCCCACATCGCAGCTGGGAGCACAGGAGCCCTTGCCTTCAGGCCACGTTCGCAGCCACCAGGCAAAGCCATTAGCCAAGGGCTACTTGGAGGCTTGGGTTGAAAAAAAGAGTTCCTTTATTTTGGTCCTTGAGTTCTGAACAGCAAGAACTGAGGTTGGATTCCTGCAAAGCCAGGCTGGGGGCAAGGAAAGTGCCCTTAGGAGCAGGCTCAGGCCCTTGCCATGCCTGGCTGTGTATTTCCAGTCTCTCTTTAGGCATCACTTGGTGCCCTGTTGGGACAGGGAGGGAGGGATCCAAGAGACTTGCTCAAGGCCAGAGCCTGGCCTGAGGTTGTGCTCCAGAGGTGCCTCTTCCCCTGCCCTTGCACTCTGCAGCTGCTCTCTGGTGCACATGGTGGAGCTCTGAGCTGAGCCTGCTGAAGAGAAACACCATGCTGAGAGCTCAGGGCTCCCTTTGGCCACTGCTGCCCCCACAGCCTCTCAGGAGAGCCTCTCCTGCTCGCTCAGGAGCCCTCTGAGCACACAGCTGAGCTCTGGGCTCGCTCCCTCTACCTTGCCCTGCTGCACCCCTCCAAGGATCCTCTCCTTGTCCTTTCTCCTTTGGCAGGCTACCATGGTCCAAGCTGCTGGGCCTCGTGGCTGGTGTTGCCCAGGATGGGTTTAATGTCACACATGAGCTGGGTGAGTACCTGGTGGGCAGGGGAGGAGCCCCCTGGCCACTGCAGGGCAGCTGGGGCTGTGGGTGGTTGGCCTTGGGAGGTGAAGGCTCTGTGGACTTGGAGATGGATGATGGTGGGAGCTGAGCAATGTGTGAGCCCCAGGCTGCAAGGGCAGAGCGTGGTGGCAGCAGGAGCAGCTCAGAGCAGCTGGGCAGCGCCCCCGGGGCAGGGCACAGGCCTTCCTTCGGCTTGCCCTTTGCCAGCCTCCCTCCAGCTTTGCAACAGGGGCAGAGGCAGCAGCAAAGTCTCACCACATCCCTGTCCGGGGGCACAGTGACTCCAGGTCCTCTGCCTGTCCCTGCACCTGGCTTTTCTGGATGTCCTTCCCCTTCTTGCCCACAGCCAAAGCCATCAGTGAGCTGAAGGACCTGAACTACTCCGAGAGGTTCCGGGAGACCTTCCTGCCCTCTGGGCAGCCGCTGCTGCCTGGCGCCTTCGTCAGGCGCCTGGACCTCGCCGCCCTGCTGCAGCTGCTGGGGGCAGAAGGGGCATCTGCTTTCTACAGTGGAAACCTGACCCAGGAGATCATCTCTGAGGTGAGCCACGTCTGCCTCTGCCTCTGCTCCATGCACAGCTTGGGCTGGGGCTGCCATCTGCCATGTCACCTGCTCCAGGGCACAGCCTGGAGATGAGCCACAGCCAGGTGCCAGCACAACGATGGAGACCACTGTGTGGAGCTTCCTGTTCCTTCTGTCCCTGACACTGCAGCGGGGTGAGGGACACCCAGGTCACCCCCAGCCTGCAGAAGTGAAACCTCTGCTTTGCATCCAGGACAGAGGGGCTTTGGGAAGGAACACCAGGCCCAGGTTCTAGGCCCCCCTGAGAGCTCTCACAGTCAGGGACAGCCCTTTCAGCACGACACAAGAGCTGCCCCACTGCTGAGAAGCACATTGCTGTGGTCAGTGGGACTGTAGGTTAGAGGCTCCAGGGAGGTGATTTGGGGCTGGAGGTTGGTTTAGAGGCTCCAGGGAGGTGATTTGGGGCTGGAGGTTAGAGGCTCCAGGGAGGTGATTTGGGGCTGTAGGTTGGTTAGAGGCTCCAGGGAGGTGATTTGGGGCTGTAGGTTACAGGCTCCAGGGAGGTGATTTGGGGCTGGAGGTTAGAGGCTCCAGGGAGGTGATTGGGGCGGAGGTTAGAGGCTCCAGGGAGGTGATTGGGGCTGGAGGTTAGAGGCTGCAGGAGGTGATTTGGGGCTGGAGGTTAGAGGCTCCAGGGAGGTGATTTGGGGCTGGAGGTTAGAGGCTGCAGGGAGGTGATTTGGGGCTGGAGGTTAGAGGCTGCAAGGAGGTGATTTGGGGCTGGAGGTTAGAGGCTCCAGGGAGGTGATTTGGGGCTGGAGGTTAGAGGCTCCAGGGAGGTGATTTGGGGCTGGAGGTTGGTTAGAGGCTCCAGGGAGGTGATTTGGGGCTGGAGGTTAGAGGCTCCAGGGAGGTGATTTGGGGCTGGAGGTTGGTTAGAGGCTCCAGGGAGGTGATTTGGGGCTGGAGGTTAGAGGCTCCAGGGAGGTGATTTGGGGCTGGAGGTTAGAGGCTCCAGGGAGGTGATTTGGGGCTGGAGGTTAGAGGCTCCAGGGAGGTGATTTGGGGCTGTAGGTTGGTTAGAGGCTCCAGGGAGGTGATTTGGGGCTGTAGGTTAGAGGCTCCAGGGAGGTGATTTGGGGCTGGGGTTAGAGGCTCCAGGGAGGTGATTTGGGGCTGGAGGTTAGAGGCTGCAGGGAGGTGATTTGGGGCTGGAGGTTAGAGGCTGCAGGGAGGTGATTTGGGGCTGGAGGTTAGAGGCTGCAGGGAGGTGATTTGGGGCTGGAGGTTAGAGGCTGCAAGGAGGTGATTTGGGGCTGGAGGTTAGAGGCTCCAGGGAGGTGATTTGGGGCTGGAGGTTAGAGGCTCCAGGGAGGTGATTTGGGGCTGGAGGTTAGAGGCTCCAGGGAGGTGATTTGGGGCTGGAGGTTAGAGGCTCCAGGGAGGTGATTGGGGCTGGAGGTTAGAGGCTCCAGGGAGGTGATTTGGGCTGGAGGTTAGAGGCTCCAGGGAGGTGATTTGGGGCTGGAGGTTGGTTAGAGGCTCCAGGGAGGTGATTTGGGGCTGGAGGTTAGAGGCTCCAGGGAGGTGATTTGGGGCTGGAGGTTGGTTAGAGGCTCCAGGGAGGTGATTTGGGGCTGGAGGTTGGTTAGAGGCTCCAGGGAGGTGATTTGGGGCTGTAGGTTAGAGGCTCCAGGGAGGTGATTTGGGGCTGTAGGTTAGAGGCTCCAAGGAGGTGATTAAAGAACCCAAGTGGGAGCCTCATGAGCAGAGGCTCACACAGGCTTGGTCCCTCTGAGGGTTGCCCCAGTTAAACTCCTGCTGTTAGTGGAGTTACAACCCCAAGAAAGTGATTACTCTGGTGAAAAACCAAACAGCTCCACAACTCCAGTCCCTGGGCAGCTGCAGTCAGAGTGGTTGGTGGCACCATTGCCCCTACCAGAGTGCTTCAAGTGCTGCACCTTCACCATGCCATCAGTAACCCAGGATGGGTTCACTCAGCTCAAGCCTTAGACACTTGGGAGCTCTGTGTTTGGAAATCTGCTCCTGTGATTCACCTGGACCATAGCAGAGGTGCAGGACAAGGAACAGGAGGACTCCCAAGCCTGTGGTGCATCTGCACAGTTAAACCCTACTCTGTCACCCTTCTCCCCTGACCTGAGAGCTGCCACAGGGAAGCACAAACTCTGGATGGAGGGTGAGGCCCAGGGTTACACCACCAAAGGCCCTGGAATGCTCTGGGCTCAGGTGTGCAGCCCAGAGCAGAGTGCCTGCTTCCCACAGTTCTTGTTTTCCCAGCAAAGGAGGGCACTGGTGTGGTGAAATCCAGTAAAGCTCCAGCACACCCTGCCCTTTGTTTCCTTCCTCTGGCAGGAAGGCTCAGGTGCAAGCCCCATGGTCCCTGTCGAGCCTGAGACGTGTCTGCAGCCTGTGGTTGCCCAGGGCTCCTCTCCCTGTGCCATCAGGCTCCTCCCTGCCCCTCTCCCTCCTGCTTCTCCAAGGCTTTCCACTGGCCAAGCTCCAGGGAGGCAGCTCCAGGCAGGGGCACCTGCCTGCTCATCTCAGCCACTGGGCTCAGCCTGAGCTGTTCCCTGGCACTGCTTTGGGAAGGGGGCAGGGATCCCAGGTAGGGGACACAACAACTTCTGCAGCTTTGGGGTGGTTTGATGTGCTCCTCCCCAGAGTATGCCCTGTATTGGCTGTGCTGCTGCAGTGGTTGGTCCTTTCTGCCAGAGTGAGGAGCTGCTCTTGGCTGGGCAGGTTGGCAGCCAGGCCCTGCAGAGGGTGAGGGCAGCAGCCAGGGCCTGCAGAGGGTGAGGGCGGCAGCCAGGCTCTGCAGAGGGTGAGGGCAGCAGCCAGGGCCTGCAGAGGGTGAGGGCAGCAGCCAGGGCCTGCAGAGGGTGAGGGCAGCAGCCAGGCTCTGCAGAGGGCGAGGGCAGCAGCCAGGCTCTGCAGAGGGTGAGGGCAGCAGCCAGGGCCTGCAGAGGGTGAGGGCAGCAGCCAGGGCCCGCAGAGGGTGAGGGCGGCAGCCAGGCCCTGCAGAGGGTGAGGGCGGCAGCCAGGCTCTGCAGAGGGTGAGGGCAGCAGCCAGGCTCTGCAGAGGGCGAGGGCGGCAGCCAGGGCCTGCAGAGGGCGAGGGCGGCAGCCAGGCCCTGCAGAGGGCGAGGGCGGCAGCCAGGCCCTGCAGAGGGTGAGGGCGGCAGCCAGGGCCTGCAGAGGGTGAGGGCGGCAGCCAGGGCCTGCAGAGGTTGTCTGTTCCTGCCCATTGTGGATGGAAATGGAAGTTGGAATGTGCTGCCCAGGGAGGCAGTGGGGTCAGTGTCCCTGGAGGTGATTAAGCAAAGCCTGGATGAGGCCCTCAGTGCCATGGTCTGGTTGGTTGGTTAGGGCTGGGTGATTGCTTGGACTCGATGATCTTGGAGGCCTGTTCCAGCCTGGCTGATTCTGTGAAATCCAGAGGACTCACAGCAGCAACGCAGCCCAGCACAGCTTCTCTCCAGGCTGTGTGGCTTCTCCTAGGTGGAAGGAAGGGAGGAGCTGTCTCCTAAGCACAGCAGCATCTGTGTGCTGCCTGAGGTGGGTTACAACCCCCCAAGAGAGCTCAGGAGTAACCTGAGTGAGCCCTCTGAAGGGGCTTTTGAGAGCAGCAGGGTGCAGTTGTGCTGCTCCTACCTCATCTCCACCACACCTCAGCCACAGGAGGCTGCAGTGCAGGGAGCTGCTCAACTTCACTGCTTGTGAGTTACCAAACCCAGTAGGAACTGCACCTGCAGGACAGCCTTACAGACAGACCAAGGGTAAGGCAGACCCCCATCACCTCCAATAAATAGAACCAGGGTGGCAGTTCCTAAAGGCTTCTGGTGATGGGGACCTGCTATGCCAGGTTCTTCTCTCCTGGATCCACAGAGGGCTTTCAGCCTGGCAGGATTCAAATGCTTCATAGAATCACAGAATGGTTTGGTTGGAAGGGAGCTCCACAGCTCATCCAGTCCAAGCCCCTGCACTCAGCAGGGACATCCTCCACTGGATCAGGTTGCCCACAGCCCTCTCCAGCTTCTCCAAGCATGGGGACCTCAACCACCTCCCTGGGCAACCTGTTTGCAGTGTTCCAGCAGCCTCCTGCTGCAGAACTTGTTCCTTACATCTAATCTCAATCTGCTCTGCTCTGAAGCCATTGCTCCTGGGCCTGTCCCTGCAGGCCTTTGGGAACAGTCCCTCTGCAGCCTTCTTGTAGCCCCTTTCAGGTACTGAAAGGTTGCTCTAATGTCTCCCTGGAGCCTTCTCTTCTCCAGGCTGAACATCCCCAGCACCCTCAGCCTGTCCTTGTAGCAGAGGTTCTCCAACCCCCTGAGCATTTTCCTGGCTCTCTTCTGGACCCTCTCCATCAGCTCCAGGTCCTTCCTGTGCTGAGGGCTCCAGAGCTGGATGCAGAGCTCCAGGTGAGGTCTCCCCAGAGCACAGCAGAGCAGAGGGTCAGGATCCTCTCTCTCCAGCTCTGACCACACTACTTTGGATGCAGCCCAGGCTGCCCTTGGCCTTCTATGCTGCCAGTGCCCATTGCTGGCTCCTGTCCAGTTTCTCCCCCACCAGCACCTTTGACAGACTCATGTGTACCACCCAGGTGAGGGAAGGCTGCAAGGCAGTGCCAGTGCCCATCCTCAGGGGTAGGCAGAACATCTTCAGAGCACCCATGGGGTGGGTGAGCTTTGGGAGGTGAGCTGCAGAGCCTCCCAGCAGTGGTGGATGGTGAGCCAGGCTGCCAAGGCCATGAGAGCAGAGGTGCTCAGGGTGTCCTGAGGAACCTGGCACTTGGCTCAGGAACCTCCATGGCATTTGTTGGACAGTTGGTATCTGTCCACCTGGGCACAGAAAGCCTGGCCCCAGCGTGTGCTGCTCTGCTCTCCTGCACAGGTCCAGAGCTATGGAGGAGTCCTGGCTGAGGAAGACTTCCACAATTACAGTGTCCCAGTGGAGGATCCCATCCACACAGTCTATCGAGGTGAGCACCTGATCCCTGCCAGGAGACTCCACTGAAGCTTGCTTCAGCTGGCAGGAGGTGGCCACAGCACTGAACAAGAGCTGGAGCCAAAGCTGTGCTGAGGCTCTGCACAAAAGTCCTCCAGAGAGTTCCCTGCCCTTGCCCCCTGGTGCTGTCGCAGCCCAGGCAGCTCAGGAGGCTTTCAGGCCTGGTTGGACCTTGGCAGCATCTGTTGGAGGTGTCTGAGTGTCAGGGTGCAGCATGGCCATGGACTGCTGCAGTGTCTAGGTTGAAGCTGGCACAGTTCCCAGTGCTGATCTACAAAGGGAGAAAAGCCCACTGCAGAGAGTGCCCCAAATGCCATTCCTCTGGGGAAATCCCTCTGGCTGTTTGCTAGCATCATGGAATTGTCTGAGCTGCAAAGCACTCTCAGATCACCCAGGCCAACACCAACCCAACCCCACCGTGGCCACCAAACCATGGCCCCGAGTGCCATGGCCACAGGGCTCTGGAACCCCTCCAGGCATGGGGACTCCACCACCTCCCTGGGCAGCCTCTGCCAGGCCCTGACCACTCTTGCAGCAAAGGCATTTTTCCTCCTCTCCTACCTAAGCCTCCCCTGGCACAATTCCAGGCCAGTTCCTCTCCTGTCACCTGAGAGCAGAGCCCAGCCCCCACCTGACTGCAGCCTCCTGTCAGGGAGCTGTGCAGAGCAGTGAGGTCTCCCCTCAGCCTCCTCCAGACTGAACACCCCCAGGTCCCTCAGCTGCTCCTCAGACCCATTTATCTCTGTTCTTTCACACCACAGTCCAGAAGCCAAGCAAGAACTGAATGTCAGGTGATGCCGAAGCCACCCCTGGCTGCCTTCAGCCAGCCTAAAGAAACAGACACAAGAATGTTGTGAGGACTCCTTTTCAACCCTGCTCTTTCCAGTAGCTCCCCTCAAAGCTGGAAGGGTTTCCCTGTCCTCAAGGCAGAAGCTTCAGGGAGGGTGGTAGAGCTGGACAGTAACTGACTCAAGCAGCTTCATTCCTCTCTTCTTCCCCTCACAGGTCACCTTGTTTTCAGTCCCCCACCCCCACATGCAGGCCCTGCACTGCTGACAGCCCTGAACATCCTGGAGGGCTTTAACATCTCCAGCCGAGCACCCAGGGGGAATACCTTGCACTGGCTGGCAGAGGTAAGGGCAGGGGCAGCCCTTGGCTGAATTTCTTGTGCTGCTGACAGTGTCTCTTGCTCCTTGGCTGTACAGAAGTGCTGGTAGGTGATTCCCAGAGCAGAGTGAGCACAGAGGCTGCTGGGCTGTGAATCTGAGCTGTGCTGCTGCTCAGGGAGCTGTGGCTGCTGGAGCCCGGGGCCCTGCAGTGCCCTTTCTTGCTTGGGCAGAGCTTTCTCGGGAGGACAAGCTGTGGCTTTCCCCATTTCTTGTGTGTGAGCAGCCCTTCAGAATGACCCCACAGAGCTGCAGCTGCTCCCAGGAATTTCCTCCACCTCTTCTTGCTACACAGCACTGCTGGGCACTGCAAGAGCAGTCAGTGATCCTGCAAGCAAAAGCTTCTACTTGGTGATCCCAGGGCAAACAGACCAAGCCCTTGCTAGAAGAAAACTTCCCATCTTAGCCCCCATCATGATCCCAGTGGCCCAGGTCATGTTTTTTCTGCTACTAAGGGCTGTCAGTCCCACCCAAACATTGCAGCTCACCAGGAAGTCAGGCAAGGAGTCCCTTTCCTGCTCTGTGAGCAGAGTTCTGTTCTGAGGTGTTTAGCAGACCCACAGCTGGGTTTTACAAGCTGGGAATTTTAAGGAAGGATGCAGACAGGACTGTGGGTGCTTGGAAATGATTGCCTCAGCCCAAATGCACAGCTGGAGCTATCAGACACTGCTAGGCCTGTGCAGAGGCAGAGAAGGTTGGCTCAGCAGAGCTATTCCAGAGCTTTCTTCAGGAGGCTTTGGCTGAATCTGCTTGCCCTGCATTAGTACCAGGTCAAGAGTTTCCCCCCTTGGTTATCATGTCCCAGCTGAGGAACAGCAGCCTCCAGGTAAGGGCAGCCACTCACAGGTATGGAACCCAGACACTTGGGATCCACTGCTGAGTCCAGCCCTGGAACAGCCATGACCAAGATATGCCCAGTCTGTGCCTGTGGGGGGGAGGTGATCTGCTGCTGTCAGTGGAGCTCTCCCTAGTCCACCAAGCCTCTTGTGCCTGCTCTGTATGCTGTGATGGTCATGGGAAGATGCCCTGATGCAGGAGCTGATCATGCTCTGCACAGGACATCAGCAGCTGGATGCTGACACTGCAGGAGAGGTTAGGTGTGGTGCATCTCCCAGAGGAAGGCACAGCTCACTGCCCAGCTGCAGGGCAGTGCTGGGTGGAGGTGGCAGGGCCTGCATTCCTGCTAGGCACAGGCTGGCACCTTCCTTCCTGTGGCTGTCCTCTAGCCATGCTCTGTGAAACCAGGGCTGCATGAACTCTGTCTGCTGAATCTGCACATGCCTGCTCCTGATGGACTGCCTTAGGCAGGAGTCTGCACAGGAGAAAGCAGAACCCTGCCCCGCTTGACACCTCAGGGGGCTGGGGCTGAGATTCCTGTTCAAGCACTTTGGACTTACAGCAGCATAGAATGGGCTGGGTTGGAAGGGACCTTAAAGATCCCCAAATTCCAACCCCCTGCCATGGCCAGGGACACCTCCAACTGTCATCAAACATGTCCCTGCAGCCAGGGCGGCAGCAGCAGTGCCTGCGGCCAGGGGCAGGGCGGCAGCAGTCCCTGCAGCAGGAGCAGGGCAGCAGCAGTCCCTGTGGCCAGGGGCAGGGCAGCAGCAGTCCCTGCAGCAAGACCAGGGCAGCAGCAGTCCCTGTGGCCAGGGGCAGGGCGGCGGCAGCAGTGCCTGCGGCCAGGAGCAGGGCGGCAGCAGCAGTCCCTGCAGCAGGAGCAGGGCAGCAGCAGTCCCTGCGGCCAGGGGCAGGGCGGCAGCAGTCCCTGCGGCCAGGGCAGCAGCAGCAGCAGTCCCTGCGGGCAGGGGCAGGGCAGCAGCAGTCCCTGCAGCCAGGGCAGCAGCAGCAGCAGTCCCTGCAGCCAGGGCAGCAGCAGCAGCAGTCCCTGCGGGCAGGGGGGGCAGCAGCAGCAGTCCTGCGGGCAGGGGCAGGGCAGCAGCAGCAGTCCCTGCGGCCAGGAGCAGGGCAGCAGCAGCAGTCCCTGCGGCCAGGGGCAGGGCAGCAGCAGTCCCTGCGGCCAGGGGCAGGGCGGCAGCAGCAGTCCCTGCGGCCAGGGGCAGGGCAGCAGCAGTCCCTGCAGACAGGAGCACGGCAGCAGCAGCAGTCCCTGCGGGCAGGGGCAGGGCGGCAGCAGCAGTCCCTGCGGCCAGGAGCAGGGCGGCAGCAGCAGTCCCTGCGGCCAGGGGCAGGGCGGCAGCAGCAGTCCCTGCGGCCAGGAGCAGGGCGGCAGCAGCAGTCCCTGCGGCCAGGGGCAGGGCAGCAGCAGTCCCTGCGGCCAGGGGCAGGGCAGCAGCAGTCCCTGCAGACAGGAGCACGGCAGCAGCAGCAGTCCCTGCGGGCAGGGGCAGGGCGGCAGCAGCAGTCCCTGCGGGCAGGGGCAGGGCGGCAGCAGCAGTGCCTGCGGCCAGGGGCAGGGCAGCAGCAGTCCCTGCGGCAGGGCAGGGCGGCAGCAGCAGTCCCTGCGGCCAGGGGCAGGGCGGCAGCAGCAGTGCCTGCGGCCAGGGGCAGGGCAGCAGCAGTCCCTGCGGCCAGGGGCAGGGCGGCAGCAGCGGTCCCTGCGGCCAGGGGCAGGGCGGCGGCAGCGGTCCCTGCGGCCAGGGCAGCAGCAGCAGCGGTCCCTGCGGCCAGGGCAGCAGCAGCAGCGGTCCCTGCGGCCAGGGGCAGGGCGGCAGCAGTCCCTGCGGCCAGGGGCAGGGCGGCAGCAGCAGTCCCTGCGGCCAGGAGCAGGGCGGCGGCAGCAGTCCCTGCGGGCAGGGGCAGGGCGGCGGCAGCAGTGCCTGTGGCCAGGGGCAGGGCAGCAGCAGTCCCTGCGGCCAGGGTAGGGCGGCAGCAGCAGTGCCTGCGTCAGGGGCAGGGCGGCAGCAGCAGACCCTGCGGCCAGGGGCAGGGCGGCAGCAGCAGACCCTGCGGCCAGGGGCAGGGCGGCAGCAGTCCTGCGGCCAGGGCAGCAGCAGCAGCAGTCCCTGCGGGCAGGGGCAGGGCAGCAGCAGTCCCTGCAGCCAGGGCAGCAGCAGCAGCAGTCCCTGCAGCCAGGGCAGCAGCAGCAGCAGTCCCTGCGGGCAGGGGCAGGGCAGCAGCAGCAGTCCCTGCGGGCAGGGGCAGGGCAGCAGCAGCAGTCCCTGCGGCCAGGAGCAGGGCAGCAGCAGCAGTCCCTGCGGCCAGGGGCAGGGCAGCAGCAGTCCCTGCGGCCAGGGGCAGGGCGGCAGCAGCAGTCCCTGCGGCCAGGGGCAGGGCAGCAGCAGTCCTGCAGACAGGAGCACGGCAGCAGCAGCAGTCCCTGCGGGCAGGGGCAGGGCGGCAGCAGCAGTCCCTGCGGCCAGGAGCAGGGCGCGGCAGCAGCAGTCCCTGCGGCCGGGGCAGGGCGGCAGCAGCAGTCCCTGCGGCCAGGGCAGGGCAGCAGCAGTCACTGCGGCCAGGGGCAGGGCAGCAGCAGTCCAGCAGACAGGAGCACGGCAGCAGCAGCAGTCCCTGCGGGCAGGGGCAGGGCGGCAGCAGCAGTCCTGCGGGCAGGGGCAGGGCGGCAGCAGCAGTGCCTGCGGCCAGGGCAGGGCAGCAGCAGTCCCTGCGGCCAGGGGCAGGGCGGCAGCAGCAGTCCCTGCGGCAGGGGCAGGGCGGCAGCAGC